>CM022299.1:559662325-559689981 GCA_011799875.1 Thinopyrum elongatum | reverse complement strand
GAATATCATCTAGATATACCACGACGAATTTGTCGAGGTAATCCATGAATATATAATTCATCAGACGGGAGAACGTAGCTGGGGCATTCGTTAGGCCAAATGACATGACGGTGTATTCATAGGAGCCATAACGAGTGACGAATGCAGTCTTGGGAATGTCCTCTTCACGGACACGGATCTGGTGATAACCCAACCTCAAGTCGAGTTTAGAGAACACCGATGATCCAGCGAGTTGATCATAAAGATCATTGATCCGGGGCAGTGGGTATTTATTCTGGATTGTGGCTTGGTTAATGGGCCGGTAATCCTGAACCAATCGGTTAGTTCCATCCTTCTTCTTAACGAAGAGTGAAGGTGCTCCCCAAGCAGAGGAACTGGGGCGGATGAAACCACTCTTAAGTGACTTGTCGATTTCTTCCTTAAGCTCAAGGAGGTGATGCGGAGGCATCTTATAAGGTCGCTTGGCAATAGGAACGGTGCCAGGCTTCAAGTTGATGACGAACTCGACAGCCCTAGCCGGGGGTATTCCTGGAAGTTCTTCTGGAAAGACGTCTGGAAAATCTCGAACGACAGGAACGTTCTCGATCCCTTCCAGAGGTGAGGCGTTCAAAGCATTCATAACATATATCTCAGCTTCAGCGTCTCGAGTAATGCGGGCGGTATAGTTCACTATCTCATCGGTGGGGTGAAGAAGTTGGACGACTTTAGTGGCACTATTGATCGAAGCAATGTGAGCTTTCAACCAATCCATTCCGAGTATGAGGTCTATGGTGGAAGACTTCAGGATAATAGGGGAAGCTAGGAATTCAAATTCCTCGATTTCAACAGGGACATTATGTGCCATCATAGTGGTTTGACATTGGCCTCCAGGGGTACGGACAACTATTGGCAGGTTCATCTTTTCGAATGTTATGTCATGAGATAATGCAAATGCTTCAGACATGAATGAATGCGATGCTCCTGAATCAAATAATACAGAAGCAGGTACTGAGTTAACAAGAAGGGTACCCATCACAGTAGCAGGTTGATCCTGGACTTCTTCAATGTCAATGTTGTAAGCTTGACCACGACCACGTGAAGCAGACCCAGTATTATAGTTGCGGGTCTGATTGTTGCCACGGCCATATCCACGGCCAGCACGAGGAAAATCTAACTGATTCTGAGTCTGGCGGCAGTCTTTAGCCTGGTGGCCTGGTTTGCGGCACTTGAAACACAAACCATCTTCAGGACGAAGAGGGGCATTGTTCTGAATAGCTTGAGCCTTTGACGGCCTCGGTGGTGGAGGAGGCAGACGTAGTGCAGCATTGTTCTTTGGCGCAGAGGTATTGGGACGGAACGCGTTGTTGGGAATCCAAACTCTACGCTTCGGTGTTGAGCCCGAAGATGAGCCAGCATCACGATAGCGCTTCTGCGAGTCCTTGTGTTCCATCTGAGCGGTCTCAACGAGAATAGCCTTGTTCACTAGAGTTGAGAAGTCATTGATGTCTTGAGCAGCTAGTGCAAGCTTGAGGTCAGGGTGTAGTCCATTACGGAACTTCTCCTGTCTGCGAGCATCTGTGGCGATGTCTTCTTCAGCATAGCGGGAGAGATCAAGAAATTCCCGCTGATAAGCTTCGACGGTTTTATTGCCCTGGGTGAGGTTACGGAACTGGGTCTTCATGCGTTCCATAATTGCTTGAGGGATGTAACGTGTACGGAAAGCAGCCTGGAACTCATACCAGGTGATGACTGTTCCAACAGGCAGAGTACGCTTGTGTGTGTCCCACCATTGAGCAGCGGGCCCCTTTAAGAAAAAGGCCGCGAAGGTGACAAAGTTGGCGGGGGCGACATTAGCAGACTCCATCTCGTGAGTGATGTCGCGGAGCCAGTCATCAGCATCCAGTGGCTTGTCAGAGTTGCGAAACTGCGTTGGGTTGAGTCGCGTAAACTCTGTCAAAGTTATTGAGGCTGGGTTCTGGTTCTGGTTGTTGTGATGCGGAAACTGAGCCATGATTCCAACCATGAACTGGCGGTTAAGCTCAAACTGTTGCATCATAGCCGCCATATAGTCTGGCGGTGGTGGACGTTCAGGGGCACGACCACGACCACGACCACCTGGTCTAACCATCCTGCTAAGTATCAACAGGGGGGTAGCTTAGTAAAAGCAATTGCGAGTGTTTAGCGACAAGTATGATGTAACACGACAATACTTTAAGCAGTGTAATAGATACATAACAGTAGTCGATTAAGACATACAGATCCATACACAAAGTCGGGTACATGCGGACAGCATAACAGCGCAAATTAAAAGCTAGACATACTAGGCGGCGCGCAGGCACGCGGTAAGGAAGTACACAACGAGACATAGCAAAGGCTACATCAACGTCGGAGAAAACCACTGTAACGGGGTAACTGCGAGTGCGGACGACGAATATTCGTCGCGGAAGGATCCTGTGCTCCATGTGCACTCTGATGCAGAACCCGGTCTCGAACTGTAAGAAGAGGTCCACGTGCAGGTGTGTGACCTCCAACAGCAGGCCAGTCAATACCAGCATACATCTGAGTCCTGCGCGGGTAAAGAATGTGCTCCGGATGTATCCCTGCACGAACAGCGGGCATCAACTGCGTCATAGCATCGTAGAGACGTGCTCGAGTGGCAACCAACTCGACGGCAAGAGCCCGAACAGTGCGATCCAGAGCCTGAGTGCACTGAATCAGAACGCGGTGGTCATATCGGCGAGGCTCGTACGGGGCACAGATAGCTGTGTAGTATCCGATAGCATCTCCAGCAGGGGCATACGGAATGTATCGGAACTCAGAGTCATCCAAGATATCACTGAACTGTCCTCGAAGACGTGCGACAGCAGAGTAAGCGGCATCATGTACTGCCATCTCAATCGTCACGCCGATACCGTGGAAAAGGTGCAGCTCGGTGTCTGAGTCATTCTGCCGATCATAGATACGAACATCAGCATGGTACTGCTCCTGATTAAACTCGCGGTAATCCTCGTAAACCATGTACTCAGGGTACCAGCGGTAGCCAAGTCTGGTCATGAGAGCGATCAGGACAGCTGGAAAACCAGGGGCATCACGAGCCCAAGTGCGAAGCACAAGCTGTATCGTAGGACGCGGTGGAAACAAACGGTCCATCTGAAACAGAGGAAATTCAGATTTGTCAAATGACAATGAGAAGTTTAACACAACTCGGAGAGAAAGGTTAAACAAAACAATGGAAAGGAAAATGATTATCAGACTAATCAGATCAACGACAGGGAAATCGCACAGATATCCAGCTCTCCGGGTAGACGGGATTTACGAGATCCTAAGTGTCGGCGTTAGTAAAATTTTATTTAACCCGAATAGAAGAGATATTAGAGTCCCAGAGTATAGACGAGGAATAAAAGATCCTAATACCACCCAGTTGGCGACGTGGGCCCGTAAGCCACACAGCCAAGTTAGTAAATTAGTTTCTCGGTTTCTAGACTCAACTTCGGCCAAGGAATTTGGAGGGGGGCTTCCTACAGGCAGTCGGCTCTGATACCAACTTGTGACGCCCCCGGTTCAATCGTACACTAATCATACACGCAAACGTGTACGATCAAGCCCAGGGACTCACGGGAAGATATCACAACACAACTCTAAACACAAATAAACGGAGGTTCACAATATTACAGACCAGGGATCCGAAGATCCGAATACATAAGTCAGTCATACAAATAATATCTGGGTACAGACATAGTTAGACAAGTTTTGCCTTAAGAAGGCTAGCACAAACAGCGACACTAGATCGAAAGGCGTTGGCCTCCTGCCTGGGAGCCTCCGATCCTACTCCTGGTCAGCTGGCTCGATCCAGTAGTACGTGCCCTCTGGACCCGCCTGGTAGTAGGCTCCGGTGGTGGCGTCTGGCTCCTGGACTCCATCGTCTGGTGTATCATCAAGGTGGGGTATATGGGGGAAAAGAGAAAATAAAGCAACCGTGAGTACTCATCCGAAGTACTCAGCAAGCAAGGATCTATACTACATATGCAACATTATCAATGGAGAAAAAGGCTGTATATGTGGACTGGGCTGCAGAAATGCCAGAATAGAGAGAAAGGCCTAGTCCTATCGAAGACTAGCATCTTCAAACATCTTCTCAAAGCCATCATCTTGCAGCAGTAGAAGAGAGTAGAACAGCAATTTTATTTAGCAAACATGTTGAAGTACAGCTCAAAGATCCTTCCTCGACTCCCAGCGAGAAAGTAATCCCGAAGCTTCAATTAAGTAACAAGTATCCAGTTTAAGTAGGTAGATCGGGATACACAAACTGAGCGTCCTTTACCGTAGGACCGGCTATCGATAGAAGATTCATCCCTGCAGGGGTGCACTACTGTTACCCAACACGCTTGATCAACTCTGGCCGGACATACTTGCTGGGTAATGCCCGTCCTCGGAAGATCAACACGAAGCAGCGCTCTACCTAGGCTCAGCAGAGAGGTCAGCACGCCGGACTAACCTATGCACCCAGGGGTCTCGGGCCATCGCCCTGGGCACCCTGCGCGTTGCGTGGCTGGCCGGGGTGCAGGCGCGACACTGAACTCGCCAGTGAAGTATCCAGCCCAATCCCGACGATCAGCCCGCACGGTGAATCGTGACGTCTGATAAGCTTTCGGCGAAACGTACATCGCAGAGGGCCCCATAACCATTATCCCGCGTGGTGGCAGTGCGTATAGGGCACGTCGACCCACTCAGATCACACACCCAAATCCAATAGGCTCAATTAGTATCAAGCGGAGACAATCAGAGTCTCTGATGCCCCGCCACAATGTCACACTCGAGTGCCCTTCCGGCACACCCGAAATCATAGATCCCCAGCGGGTACCCACCAGGGTGGACCCGCCTGTGAAAAAGGTCAAGTAACCGTGTGGTCATAATCATCAGGGTGAACGTAAGAGGTATCACCCTCGAGGTTCACACTGAGGGGTTGCACGACAGAGTCGTATCGGACATGGAGAAGGAGGAATCACCCTCGATGACCACGATCGTACAGCTATGCTGCAGAGTATTCATCAGGAGTGCGTTATGAGGTATCACCCTCGGCACTCGATAGTTACTACGCAGAGTCGTACAACTAAGGGGGTGTGAAGTGAGGCGTCTGTCTCTGATCGACGATCACGTTGATCGAGTCGTTGATGAACAAGCAGGGGCGACAAAGTAAGGTGGTGGGGTCACAGATGGGTCATACCAACCTATACTAAACAGTTTATCATAGGCAGGTAAAGTAGCAATGAACAGGTTACAACAGCAGGCTATGCATCAGAATAGGAGCATACATTAACAGTATCGAAATCTAATGCAAGCAGGAGAATAGAATGGGCGATATCTGGAATGCTCAAGGGGGGGGGCTTGCCTGGTTGCTCTGGCAAGAGAGGGAGGTCGTCAACGGGCTGCTCGTCAGTAGCGTAGTCGTACTCGACAGCAGCGACGTCGGTCTCGGCGTCTATCGAGAGAGAAGGAGGGGGAGAGAAACAATAAATTCACGGCAATAATGCAAACAATATGTATGACATGCCTAAATGATATGCCGGGGTGTTCTACTGCCTAACTAAATGATTTAGTTAATTTAGGAATTTATTTGGATTTATTTAATTAAAGTTGGGCACTATTCATTTATCGAAATCGGTCTAATTGTTCCACGTTCTTATAGTTGCGGGCATCCGACGGGAATACAGAGGGCGTATCCGGGTTCGTATCGTCGTTCTGAGCAAGTTTCATGTATAAAATATTTTCATCGGAGTTGCGGATTATTTAATATGATTTTCTAAAGTTTTTATTAATTTCTGAAATTTAATTAATTATTTAATTCAACATTATCCGAAACAGTGATTGATGACGTCAGCATGACATCATGCTGACGTCAGCAGCCACCTGACAGGGTGGGTCCCACCTGTCATAGGCTGTTAGGTTAATTAGGTTTAATTAATTTAATTACTGATTAATTAACACTAATTAGTTAATTAGATTAACCTAATCAGGATTAATTAACTAATTAATTAACTAATTAATTATTTAATTAATTATTTTATTTATTTTTATTTTTATTTTCTTAAAATCGTTTTTAGGGGGGTGGGCCCCATTTGTCAGCGGCACAGGGGGTTCGGGCCCCACTGGGCAGTGGCCCAGGGGGGGGTTCACAGGCGTGCGGGCGCGGCGCAGGCGCAGCCCGAGCGGGCGCGTCCAGGGTGCGCCCGGGCGCTGGCCACGGGCGCCGGCGAGGCTCGGCCGGACGGGTCGGTGGTGAGCGCGGGGCCACGGCGAGCGACGCGGGCGAGGTGTGGGGGCGCGCGCGCGCGCGGGTGGCCGCGGCGAGCGGAGGCAGAGGCGAGAGGACGAGCGGCAGCGGCGGCTGGAGTGGGCGCGAGCGGGGCACGCGCAGCGCGGTCGGGCGCGAGCCGGGGCGCGGCGACGCGTGAGCATGCGCGCAGCGCGGTGAGCGGCGGCACGGGGGCGCGGTGCGCGCGGCGAGGTGCGGGAGCAGAGAGGGGGGGAAGAGGCCCGAGGCCTCACCGTGCTCGTAGGGACGGGGCAGCGGGAGGTCGGGGTGGTCGACGGGGACGACGGCGACGGGGAGGCAGGCCGGCGGGGAGGCGCGGGCTCCGGGCGGCGGCGAGGTCGTCGCGGGCGACGGGATCGGGGATTTGCCCCGATCCGGATCCAGTCGAGGGAGGGGGCGACCGAGCGCCAGGCGGCTGGTCGGGGAAGAGGAGAGGACGGGGCGACGTCGGTGTGGCCGCGGCGTCGGCGCTAGCCGACCGGCGCGTGAGCGGGGCGGCGTCGGCGAGAGGCGTCGGCGACGGGGCCGTTCCCGCGATCCCGATCCCGATCTGGATCGGGAGGTGGGGCTGACGGTATTGGGAGAAGCGGCGACGGGGGCGGCGTCTGCGACGGCGTAGGCGACGGGTGCGGACGGGATCGGGAGATCCCGATCCAGACGAGGGGTGGGGGGAGGAGAGGAGCGAGGGGAATGGGGGTGGGTGACGCTAGGGTTTCGGCGTCCCCTGGGGGTTAAGGCTAGGGTGCGCGGAAATTACGGTTGGCGGCCGCTGGGCGCTTCGGCCCAGTTTGGGCGGAGGGGGGGGTCCTTTCTTCTTCTTTTCTTGTTTCAGTTTTTTTTATCTTTGTTTCTTGTATCTCCCGTTACGCAGGTTAGTAAATAGTCGGCCTCAAAGGTTTTGCCAAAAAACATGGAGACCTAGTTTTCATAAATACAGTGCATTATTCCCTAACAACCTAAAACTAGTTTGGAACAAAACATAATTCCATATTTATTTCAAGTTTAATAAATGGTTATTAAATATATCTTATCCACTGTTTGAGGTTGTTCGGTCACTTATCCAATTCCCAATGATTGTTGGTTTCAATTTTAGAATAGCCTCTGGCAATATTGTTATTTACTAATTTAGCTCCGATGTGACAACCTTTCATATTTCCTTTCAATTGATTATTTTTTTGGTGAAAGTTGATTGGAGTTGAAATCAATGTGATGATAATGATGATTATGCACTGTGATTATGCTAACATCGTTCATTATCAAAGTGATTATTGTTGCTAATCACCGGGGGGAGGTGTTACAGGACATAAACTTGTGAGATTATACGTACGATTGTGCGTGGGGAACAAGAGTTATTATCTTTACCTAGGTATATTAGGGAGATCTCGGTATACATATGCAGTGTATGGTTAGAAGCAATAAGGTCCCAGAGAGAAGGATATAGAGAGAGAAGAGGAGCAGCTAGGAGGTGTGCGAGAGGCATACTATATCGATGGGGAAGGAGTGTGGGTACGAGATCGATGAAAAGAAGGGGCGGGAGTGGGCATGGACGGTGAGAAGAGAAGAGGAAAGCTTGTGATTGTGGTAGGCACAGCCCTGGACTAGAGAGGCATACCGATCGGTGTGTGCCGGAGTGAAGAAGAGCTCGGGGGGCCTAACACACCGTGGTTGAACGACCTAAAGTGAAAGACGAATTATGTGCGCGATTGGTGACGATAAAGAATGCTTGAGGGAGGGTGAGAGGAGGCGAGCGTGTTCGCACGTAGAGAATAGTACGCTAGGTACAAATAAGAGATTGTGTGGCTGTAAAAAGACGATAGAGATCATAATTCATTATAAAAGTGGATTCGGATATATTGAAGAATATCATATCATAGTTGTTTTAAACGAGCATGCATGAAATATATAACTGGGGATACCACATGGTGTGGTTATGAACTGTTTATTACTACATATAATATTAGAACATTTATTTGAATTTGTGATAATGTGTGGGCTTTTGCAGCTCAGGGTCTAATCTGTCATAATGTATGGGGGCGGGGCACTATACTTTGTGTGATAAAACACGGTGTACATATGAAAACATGGTTTTAGATTATGAAGATCTCAGTTAGTGTACACAAATGTACTATATTTTGAATCAACCAAAAGTTATTCAAAATTTGGAATTCGAGTTCATATAGTACACTATTCAATCTATCTCTATAGTAATTCATGTGGAGTGTTGTGTAACGATAATACTTAATGATGGTTTAAGTGGGCCAATCATGTATCTACGATTCTATTCAAATTCGAGAAAATGAATTTCAAATTTGTTCGAATTGCAGCGGTGAGTATAGACATTTGGCAATGCCACTACAATTGTGGTAGGAGGAGGTTACATGCTATACAGGCCACCGGGAAACAATTTAAGATTGGACATAACATGGTTCATAGCTTTGAATAGCATTCTGGTACAGTAAAACATGGGACAATGACTCTCTCTTGTGTTGGTGTCGATAGTTTTATTTTTTTTCATTTTTTTTTGTTGACCGGGAGGCAGAATTGATTTGGACGTACAATATTACACGTTAGGCTTGTCCCTAAACATTCAGCCCTACGACCTTGTTATACCCAAACAATTCAGATATCGTGCTCCAAAATCGCGCCTTCACAAACTCCATTGCCTTTGCTATCCCCAAAATTACAACGCGCTCGACAAACTCCCTCCAGCTGCCAAATCCCGACCACGCGAAACCCCCTTCTAACCCTGACCGAAAGGCCGCTAGTTCAAATGGTGGGGTACTTTGGTAACACTCTTACATTTGGAAAGCGCGTCCTAAGTATGGTTCCCCCCCCCTCCATCACCATCTATCGCCATCGAACAATCCCCATTCAAAATCCCATCCCAGGCCGCAATAAACATCTCGCTCCACTGCGAAACCCCACCCTCGTCCTTCCGCCAACCCACCGCTGCCAGCCGGAGCCTCTCCCGACGACGTTCCACGGAGCAACACCCGGACGTCCCTCTCATCCACCTTCCCTGGATGAGGGATCCGTCATCGGTCTCGTCGTCGCCGGTTCAGCACCGACCTGTTTCGCTCCACCTCCAAGGAGCTGCTCGCTCACATCGCCTCTCTATCGCGGCTGATCCATCCCCACAAGCGCCGCCTTAAACCTCGCTCCACTGGAATCGCGCGACAAACCAAAGAGGTTGTAACACTCAGCGCATCGCACCTTCTCCTTAACTCGACCCTCCGCGCCGACGGTGTCTCATCCCGCACTCCCATGGCCACGACTACCGTCGAAGCCGGGCGCCGCAGGCGACATCTCTCCAAGGCGGCTTTCCCCCAGTGCGAGGCCCCTTCGGCGGCGGTTTCATACGCGGATACTGTGCTGCTGCGCCGCTCCTCGCTCGCTCGCTCGGCTGCTGCTGCTACTTTCCGGCTCTCGCTAAGTCTCTCTGCGGTGTACTCTCTCTCTCCCCCCTCCGCTCGTGCTACCTCTATCTGTGACTCTTTGCTCTCGTCGACTGCTTGCTCTTTATGCTGTACCGTTGTTGTAGCTACACGAGTTGCTGCTTGGCTCAGTTTCGCGCCTGCTCCTCCAGGTGCTGCTGCTCCGGACTTACCTCTGCCTATGTGTTCCTCGTCGATCGCTGCTGATTTAGATCTTGTTTCTCTCTAACTACAGTGCTCGAGCGTCTAAACTACATGTGGAAGTGCCTCTTGCTACCAGTGGCGTTTCGTTCTCCAGTAGCATATCAGATTCCACAGTAATTTCAGTTTCGACAGTTAAGTTCAGAGTAACAGTTTTTTAACCCTCATCTGGTTGTTAGTCAGGTTGTTTTTGGTGATGTAAATTTTACATCTAGTCACTTTTTGGTAATGTATTTACATCATCTCTTGGGATGCTATTGAATCCCACTTGGATTCAACAATGTCGTCTTGTAAGCTCGTCAGCCTCGACATCTTAACGGCTCGCGAGCTGCTCCAACACGGAACCATCCATCAAACCAGAGCATGCCCCCTGGACACATCTACAAGATCCCAGATCTCCCCACACCTCATTAAGCAACTCTGTGCAACTTCTTTAAGCGACCAACCCAATGATGCTGGAGGTCGACACGGCTACGGTAAGAAGAGGTTGTAACACTTGTCGCATCACTTATTATTTACATTCATGGCGATCCATTGGGCTATTTTTGTTCAAGGAAAAAGTGAAGGAAAACATAGCAAATAGGAAATTTTCCCTATGGCCTTCTTTACTTAATTCAATTACTCAGCATTTTTGTTGAAAGGGGAATGGAGCAAAACATCCACCTGGACATACTTTTCTAAAATCCAGCATGAAAACAGACCACGTGGCATTAGTGGCAGAATACAACCTTCTAACTGTACACGCGTTCATACTGGTTTCACTTTAATATGGCCATGTTTCTTGCATTCTCTCGTCTCTTTTTTTTCTTCATTCCTGTGAACCAAATACCCAAGTTGATAGAACATTCTGGTTTACAAATGCTCGATTTTCCATGTGCTTCCTATCCTATTCCGTGTGTTTTTCCCATCCCTGCGTTTTTTAGGAATCCTGCAAGCCAAATGAGCCCTTACAGAATTATTCAGTTACAGGTAAGGTGTCGAAGAAAACTTTGTGTGTTTGTCCCTTGCTCCTGCCGCACGACGTCGTCCACATCACCTAGCTGCTCCATCAGGCAGAAGCTCCACCAAAACCAGACATCACGACTACTGCCGTCTTTTCGCCGCCTCAGTATCATCCTTCCCTGACCGTCGCACCCACCGCAACTGCATCACCATCATCGAACTCGCAGCAAGAACATGAGGAGTACATGGTCACAAGACGAGGTCCACAGCTTGTTTTCTTCCTTATGTTATGCATTGCTTAATACTACACTGCTACTTATCGTTCTGTTCACCTCTTAGCTCCAATCAGGTCCAAGTATGTTCAAATTGGTTTTTAAAATCGTTGGGCACATATCGAGGCAAGCAATGAATATATCTCTGTCCTATTATCTGGTTTACCTAGGGTTGCCTCATTGTTGTGTATCTGGGTGGGAAACAAATAGTAAGCAATCATACATCGTGTCTTTGTTATTAAATTAAAGTATCATAGCTCTGCTTATCATTATTTTTGGATCCATCCACTGTTTGTTACCTCACTCTGAGATTTCTGCCCATGGCTCTCTTACATAATCTCACTAATTTTTTTCGTATGCTGTCAGATATTGTACACAAGGTCTGCGAACATGTAGAGAAAAGTAAAGAGTTTTGCGGCGGCATACAATGTCATCAGACATCGCTCCATGATGGGTTCAATGGCAAACCTACCTCCCCCCCTCTCCAGATTGTATCCAAAGGAAGGATATCTGTTCTGAGGCGGATTCAGACGCAGACTACCTCCTATTTACCCCCACAGGTGTTTGCTCTTAACTTGGCAGATGATGTTGGTCCATATCTGCATATGTTGCTTTGCAGTTCTCGTTTTGACATCAATATGTTATATATTAGTTTAGACTGTTTTCGTATGCCACATGTTTGTTTCTAATCATATATGGGAATTATGTAGTCTCATCTACTTTTAGCCAGCCATATATATTTGAAATATGCAATGCCATCCGTGTATAACCAGGACATCATATATTTGAATGCATATCTTTCCCATCCCTTTTCTTCATTACATTTCCATTTGTTCGACCAAGTTTGTACATTAAACTCTCTTCTCTGTGAATCAGCCATTTGATTTGGTGATGGAAAATCTGGAGTGAAAAAAGGTCTTCAGAGCAGACAGTGTACCCTGACTGTTCGGAGCAGATCCTTTGCTGGTCCCGTAGCTCCTCAAGAGATGGATCAGAACAGATGACAGTCATATTCCCCACCGAGGTGTATGCTCATAACTTGGCACGGTTATACTGCTCATATCATGCATAGGTGTCTTGACATGTGCATAGTTGAGACATCATATACCACAATATCAACAACATGTTCTAGTCAGACATCACTATTGCGAATTCCCTCGCTTAGCATATAAATCACATCGATGGAATTAAATCATGCGATCAGATTACTTTTAGATAACATGTATGTGAATTATGTATGGCGAATACCTATTTACTAAACGACTCATATAATTATCTCATGCCATCTTTTTCGTAGTCATCATATCGTTGATTATGTCACTCATGCTATCCAGTTTAGATAGACATCATATATGTGAATTATGGCATGTATACTTTTAGGTAAACACAATATACCGTCAACTATTTCATGCCCTCTTTTTTCCACACTATCTTTGCTCTGTCTCTCATACAATAGGTCTGTCACAACTCAAACTATGTGTCCTGTTTTCAGCCATTGAATTGAAGCGGGTGTGGCAGTATCTAGCGGAGTAGTAAGTACACGGGTCTTCAAATAAAACAGTGCCACTCTTGGTGGGATAGCACCTCGTTTACATGCACGAGAACCAGCCCTACCACACATAACCAGCTAGACGCAGATTGTACCCTACCAGTGCGATGAACAGAGAACCAGCTTCAACCCATCTACACCCCAATGCCAGTAGATAGTAAACCAGTCCTGTTGACACAGCACCATTCTCCACATAGAGCTCCAAACACGGGCAGTTAGTAGGCAGCTCCAGTGCCCATCCAAGCACCAGTACTACCCATGGCGAACCCAAACTCCATCAGTTAGTACCCTTATTCCTATGGAGGAAGCACAACCAGCCATTCGTATAGTAGCATCTCTATCGCATTCATGTTGTGAAAATCCTATGTGGTATCTTCCCATCAGGGAAATATTTACTGAAGAGGAAGGACAATCCAGTTTCAGGTGGTTCGTCAGAGTTATGTGTAATGTAATGTTATCATGGCAATTACTTTGCTTTGTTTTTTACCCCCATACATTTGACCTCCATGATGCTTATAATACAGCAATTTTTCCCATTTTTCTCTATAGAAAAAGACTGATTGGAAACCTCAGGATGGGGTAACCGGTGCTAATACCTCTGCTATCTTCAAGAATGATTGGTGGCTGTATCGGAATTTACCTGAAGAACGTGTTTCACTACAAAGAAACTCATCAATTCCCTACGTTCTCCCGAGACACATTTACTGGAGAGAGCGGGAACGCTTGTTCTTCTGTATCTGGTCCCGAACCAAGAATGTGTAAGGTCTATGACTCATTTTTTATTTTATAGTAATATAGCCCTGGCCGTCTTACTGTACCGCTGTTCGTGTAAACAAGTGCGTAAACCTGAAGACAAACTGTTCTCATTTAAGATTCCATTGCTATCGTCTGCATACTGCTTCGCTCTTGTATCACTGTATTTACTTAACAAACTATTTTGTAAATTGAAGGATCCACATGAAACTGCCAATGGCACAACAGGTATGGGTTTACGCATGTTTCTTTAACAGGTTTGCTCTATAAATAGCTCTGTTGATTTCATTACAACTTGTTATACAGGTTGACTCTCAACGTATCATTGCAATTACTAGCATCACAACAGAGCCAATAGTGTTGTTGTACATGTAGACCCGTGGTACCCATCTGAAATCTATCGTTATGCCATGTAGTTCTCCAAGACTTTGTATTCTTTCAGTGCTGCTTGTCTTGAACTGATATGATTTGAACTGTTGTCTCTATTTTGATTTGGCAAGGACAATGCAGTGACCATAGAATAGATATCATGTTTTTTGATCTTTATTTATGTACTACTTGGCAATAGAAACTGGTGTTTAACCTGCTCCACCGTTACTAATGAACTGGTCATCGAAATGAGTTTATATACTAGTGCATGCTAAAACCTGTTTATGTGTCTGCTTGTTTCTTCTTTTTTAGAATGCGACAGATAAGTTGGGAAGGTGCCTATAAGCATGGTAAAGGAAGTAAGTAAGAGATAAGTGTTTAGGATATGTGAGACATCCTTGTTGGTCTCCAACCAGCTGATAAAGCAGCTAAGGAAGACTATCTGCGACAGTGAGACCAACCCCAAAGTCAGTCTGGTGTAGTGTTGAGTTACTGGCCACTACGCGGACACAAGCTTTCACCAAATCACTGTCTGAATCAGTTCGGTTTCTGGTCGCACTACAAGTCGAATGAAAGACTCCATAGCTGTGCTGTGGACAAGAAGCCGAAGAGATCGCAGACAGTCCTGGAGCATCAGATGATACTTTTGTGTAACAGGTCAAGCGTTGGAGGATTTGCGCCAAATAGGAGAAAGCTAATAAGCTTGACTAAGCTATTGCCAGCATGGTGGATACCAGCGGGATAATGTTTCTGACTCTTCTGAAGTTGTTTTAGAGTTAGGACTTGTTTTGCTGGCCACTTTATTTTGCAACTGGTTGGGCCCAATTTAGAGACGGCCCAGTTGTATGTAATATGCTTGCTTTGTTCCTATATTTGCACTGGTGGCGAACTTTGATGCCCAGTGGATTTGTAATAATGTGTAATAGCCGTAATAGCCTAGCATAGTTGCTTGCTTATTTATTTCCTTATGTCTCCTGTTAGTTGTTTGCTTGTAGTCAATGCAGTTCTTTTCGCGTTGTTCTAGTGGCCACCTAACCCTATTTTTAAACTAGGCACACATAACATGGGCAACAACACGGACGTTGTTGTAGTACCATGGTCCTACTACCTGCCGTAGGATCAGGGCCTCCTAGGGCCGTAGATCCATGGCCTTCTACACGCTGCCGTAGGATCCTGGGCCTTCTAATCTAAACGGGCCATCTCATCAATGGCCTTTAACGGCTCGGTATCTGTTCCCAAACATGGGCCTACTATTCGTGGACCATTAACGGTCCACGAAATGGGCCATAAACTGGGCTGAGTGGAAACCATCGGTTCTGGCCCGACAATAATGGGCCGTAAAGGCGTATTGATGACGCTATGAAACCACCACCAATGTGTTAACGGGCCACCAATCAAGGTAGCAGACTGGTAACCACGCTGAGTGAATTTGGCCCACAAGCAAAACAGGCAGTAACGGACCGTAAGTAGCGAATTCTGGGAAATGAGCCAAGAATAAATGGGCCCTAGAAGGCCGAAAGTTAACGACGGGGCTGGGAAAGCGCCTACGAATAATGGGCGTTAATCGGTATAAAAAGTGAACTGTCATTATGGGCCAGTTTCGACTGCGGCCTTTAATGTGGCTCCAGAGTTACAAAACGGGCCTTTATGGGCCGAAAGAGTCATGGCCACTACTGGGCGGAAGTTACAATGGGGGATGCTGGAATCTATGACGGCCTAGATGATGCTACTGGGCCAATTCGTATAGGCCGTAACGGGGCGTGAGGTAAGCGGGCTGTTAATGGGTATATGCGAACAGCGGCCATTACAGGCTTTCTTGTGGGGCCGTCCGCGCTACTTTTGACCAAGTCAAATAGGCCGGCCTTTATCACCGGAATGGGCCTCTTGGTTGGCCGTGCCACGCTGTCGATGTATTCTAGGCGCCTTCCGGTCCAATGATGGATGACATCTGTCCAACGGTGAGCCGATACGTGGTTCCTCTTGGCCCTGAGAATTTTTACACGTGGAAAATTCCATTGGTCCGGGCTATTAACGGTTATCGGATTTCAAACCGGAACCGATCTTCACGGCGACCCGTTACGGTTGGATGCCACGTGTACGGATTACCCTTAATGAAGCACTTCCATGACGGGCCATTTATCGCCATGGAAGTGGGACATTTCTTGGATGATAATTGTTGGTTATTGTCATGGAAACCTTCTAGTTATGACAGCACAGGTAGACTATCTTGATTCGGTCCATTAAAATGTCATGGATGTACATGCATGGACAAAAAATGTGACACTTACGTGACAAAACACTCAATCACACGGAAGTGGTTTTTTTTGTAGTTATGCTTCTTCTCTCTCTTTGATCTTCAATACAATGTTCTTGGAGATCTATGTCGATGTGTAATACGTTGTTTGCGGTGTGTTTGTTTGAATCCGTATGATGTGGATTTATGATCATATTATCTATGAATTATTTGAGTCTCTTTGAACTCTTTATGATGATAAGATATCTTTGTAATTTCTCTTTCTTGAACTATCGGTTGTTGTTTGGAGCCACTAGATTGGTTTTTCTTGCAATGGTAGGTGCTTAAGTTTTTTGGGTCATCTTGCGGTTGTCCTCACCCAATGTACCAGGAGGGTAGTCGAGGCACGTATTGTATTGTTTGCCATCGAGGATAAAAAGATGGGGTTTTCAATCATATTGCTTGAGTTTTTATCCCTCTACATCATGTCATCTTTTACTTAAAGCGTGCTCTGTTTCTTGAACTTACATACTCTAGATGCAGGCAGGAGTCGGGTTCGAGTGGTGGAGTAATAGTAGTAGATTCAGAATCGTTTCGGCCTACTTGTCACGGACGTGATGCCTATATTCATGACAATCATTGGCCAGGATATTGTCATAACTATTTGCGCTTTTCTATCAATTGCTCACAGTACTTTGTTCAACCACGTAGCTATTTCAAGCATGAGAAGCCTCTAGTGAAACCTATGGCCTCGGTCTATTTCATCACCTATTTTCAGATCTATAACCAAAAAATCCCAAAAATACTTGATGATTTATGTTTTTACTTTCTTTTAATGTTTTGTAATCTTTTAACCTGATTCTCTATGTAGTCTCACTCCTCGAGGACCGTGAAGGGATTGACAACCCTTTTTCGCCTTAATTGCAAGTGTTTGTTAGTTTGTGTGCAGGTGCATAGATTGGGGACTGCTTGTGCCTCCTACTGGATTGATACCTTGGTTCTTAACTGAGGGGAAATACTTATATCTACTTTGCTGCAATCCCCTCTTTCCTCTTCAGGGAAAAATCAACGCAAGCTCAAGAAGTACGCATAGGGACCAATCCCGCTCTCCGTTCAAGAATGGAATAAGCCAAGGGAAGGATCCAGGAGTTTAGTAGTTTGTGCCGACGAAAGAGGCAAAAGATCTGCTTTGGGATATGCTCATGTCATGTTCCAACCATCACCAGAGCATTTCAAGATGCCAAGAACGGGAGAAAGTCAAGAAGTGTGCTCTAAGAAGATGTCCATCACAATTCTGCAAAACCGAAAGAAAAGATTATGTGCGAGCTAATCGACGCAAGAAAGCAACTCTAGAATTCCTGGACCACGGAGAAGGGTAAAAGATCACTAGGACTTATTTGTGGAGTTCAGAATCAGAAGTCAGCTAAGGAACGTCAAGAAAACAAGATAAATAGTTGAGAAAAAAAATTCACCATGTTCTGGGGTAGGTGGCTAACAGATGGCGCACTAATGGGATGAATATGAGGAAAAGATTGATGCTGCAGGGGTCATCCAAAACAGTGGTGTTGGCCTCCGACAGGTGCAGGATGTGTTTTTACACGCAGGGGGGAAAGTTAGGACCCAAAGATGTGGAGATTATGGAGCAGACAAGTCTTAAGAAAGCCTCGGAACTTTACTTGTGGCAATAGAAAGAGCTCGAATGGGGGTCGTTCAGACCGAAGAGAGCGAACTGTTGTTGATCATCCCTAGAGGCAATCACTTAATGATGATATTCCTATGGTGGTTTATGACTAAAGATTAGTCTTGGACATGTATCAATGATGTATCTCAACAAGTCGTGACTTGGTGTGTGGGACTATCATGTTAGAGACTGTCCTAAAAGGTCCTTAGTCGAAAGGGCTGTGTGGACGCGCAGTCGACTAGATATCATATGACACGGACGGATGCGGTTGGTCCATGGGCCATGGAGCATTGGATGTAATCACAAATATGGACTGGAAGGATTGCTCGGATTCAACGTTTCGGCACCCGAATTGAGATAAGGTCAGAGTCGGAGAACCCAACTATGAGTACGCAGCGATATGTCATCTTGTGAGTCTCTAGTAAAACATACGTTCTATGTCCTAAAGACCTGAAGCTGGTGCATGTACTCGGGATGGTGACAGACTTGCTTGGGCCAACCAAACGTACTGACTCATGATGGGTAGTTACAAAGGTAGGTTTCGGCTTGTCCAGGACCCATGTACGAGGACATGGTCGACAAGATGGGATGCCCCTCCGATCAGGAAAGATATACTCTGGCCCCCCGGTGATCCGACCAAGATAACCATGGCCATGCGACAAGGCTTATGAGAGATATACCAAATTTGGTCGGCATCTCTGGAACGTAGAAAGAGGTCGGGCTAGCACAAGGATGGGAGACAGACTCGGCCTTGAGCCCAACAAAATTATATCTGGGCAAAGTGGGGAACAGAAGTGTGACATGTTGTCACAGGTTCACCAACCGGCTTCATTGTCTACTTGGGTGGTCGGCAGCCTTACTCAGAGGCGCTACCAGCCGAGTAGGCCCGGGTGATCGACCTCGACCAAGCACTGATCTTGAACCTAATGGGGGGCGCGCTTAAGGGACGGAACCGTATGAGGCCCGATCTGACTCCACGAGTTAGATGTGATTCCTACCGGACTCGGAGATACCGCGTAGCCGAACACGATTTTGGGCTTAGGGTCCGTGTAGGCCCAAGGTGTTGAGCCCGCGACAGAAGCTATAATAAGTGGGGTGTGAGCACACTCATGCGGTTTGATCGCTTGGTGCTTCTGTCATAGGGTTTGCAATGTGTTGTGCAAATAGCCACCTCCACTTCCCCGACTGGTTATCAGACCTAGTAGTCCGCCGCAGCTGGTGTCCTCCTGCAGCTGCAGATATGTAAGGCGGTCCACTTGCGTCCGCTCCGGCGAACTGTCGTGTGTGACCGACGATCGGCTGTTCGGGGAGATCGGACAGGAGGAGACGATCCACACGGACGCGCGCCGCAAATCTTCTTCCCGACTGCACGGCACTGTGATTGCGGATCGAACCTACATCGGAATTTCCCCCAAGAGGAAGGATTGATGAGCAGCAAGCGGAGGTAATTTCCCTCCAGTGATGGACCAAGGTTACGAAACTAGTAGAACCAAGCCAAACACTACGAAAACAAGCACCTGCACACAAATAACACAATACTGCAACCCGACGTGTAAAAAGGGTTGTCAATTCCTTGGCGTCCAAGGCGCCAAAAATTGGACAACGGACGTGAAGAGAGTAGTAAATATTGTTAGATCGAACACCACAATAAAAATAAAGTGCGCAACTGTTATTTTTGTATTTTTTGGTTTAATAGATCTGAAAAATTAAAAGTTGCAAATAAGAAAAGAGAAAATAGAACACATCTTGAAAGCAAATCATACTCGAAAAGAGACACCGGGGGCCGTTACGGTTTCACTAGTGGGCTTCTCTCGTAGAAAAATAGCAAACATGGGTGAACAAATTACTGTTGGGAATGATAGAACTTCAAAAACTGACGATCATCCAGGCAATGCCTCTTATATAGCATCATTGTCCAAGATTAAGTAGACCGACTGCCTGCCTCTGTCTATACTATTACTCCACAACATCGAGCTGTATCAGCATGCATCTAGGTATTAAGTTTCATGAGAAACGGAGGTAGAATGCATAAGAAAGAGACATGATGTAACCAAGATTATTTATTACGACATAGACCCCATCGTTAATCACTTAGTATGAAATGATTACATACGGTTCGGTTCCCCCTTCTTCACTGGATCAGCCCGTAAGATCGAACCCACTACAAACACCTCTTCCCATGCAATGCTTAAATAGATCAGTTGGCCAAACCTAAACCCAAATAGCTCAGAGAATAAATACCGAGGCTATAAGCAATCATGCCATATGAGAGATCAAAGAAGACTCAAATAACGTTTCATGGAATAAAAAGTAGACTGATCATAAACTCAAAAGTTCATCGGATCCCAACAAAACCACCGCAAAAAAAGTTACATCATATGGATCTCCAAGAGACAAATTGTACTTGAGAAATCAAATGAGAGCGAGAAAGCCATCTGTACTAAACGGACCCGTTGGTCTACAAAGAACTACTCACGCCTCTCGGAGAGGCACCCAATGGAAGTGGTGAAACCCTCCATGATGGTGTCTTAGATTGGATCTGGTGGTCTGATCTGGCAGCTGGAAGCTTATTGAATTTTCGTCCGACTCCCTAGGGTTTCGGATATTGGGGTATTATAGAGCAAAGAGCGGTTCGGGGGTACCGACCAGGTGGGCAAACCCACAGGGCGCGCCTGTGCCTCACAGCTCGCCCGGTGGGTTGTGCTCCCTAGTAGGCCCCCCCAGGCGCTTCTTCGGCCCACTGATGTCCTTCTGGTCCAAAAAAATCCACAAAAGTTTGAAAGCGCTGGCGTTTGGACTCTTCCGTTTGGTATTGTATTTCCTGCGATGTTAAAAAACATGCCAAAAAACAGCAACTGGCACTCTGGCACTATGTCAATAGGTTAGTACAAAAACATTGATATAAAATGATATAAAATGATTGTAAAACATCCAAGAAGAGATCATATAACAGCATGGAATAATAAAAATTATACGATCATGTGAACTAATCAGCAATCCCCAAGCTTAATTCCTGCTGTCCTCTGAGTAGGTAAATGATAAAACAGAATTTTTGCTGTGGAATGCTGCCTAACATGTCATATCATATTCTTTCTTTTATAGCAATGAAGATTTGACTTGATATGGTTCCAAAGCAAATCAGTCCTAGTTTTGACATATGATTAACTAATACTCAAGCACATCAACACAAGCACTATGTCTTTTTCAAAAATAACGCTAAAACTAAAGTTAATCCTCCTAGCCCATCATGCCTCAACCATGTCCATTTATGAAACCACTCGCATATAAACTACACCCAATGCTCAAGTACGATCATAATGCCTCATCATTGGTGCTTTTATACAGAAGATGGAGACTCAAATTAAAAATAAAATACATAAAGTAAAGGAAAAGGCCCCTTCGCAGAGGGAGTAGGGATTTGTTAGAGGTTGCCAGAAGCTCAAAGCAAGAAAATTGAGAGATAAAAAATATTTTGGGAGGTGTGCTTTCCCACCAATAAATGCTTAGAGTTCCCAACACTTTCCCCATCCTAGATATATCATAGGCGGTTTCCCAAACAGAAAATAAAGTTTAATTCTAATCCTTTTTTTCCACAATTTCTTTCATTTCCATGGCTACCTTATCAACGGGTGCCCCTCCATACCAACACTGTCCAAGGAATTTATTATTTGGACAAACTGAAAGTAAATTCATTTTTTCATTTCGGGATGGACATCCCTAATACCTTTGCCTTACCCTATGCAATGCAAGTTGAATAAACACTCTAGTGAGAAAAACACACTAGCATGGGAAAATATGGCCCACCCCTCACCACCTCGCGATTGGTACGACACCCACAACAGAACAGTTTATTTTGAAAATTAGAATGGCACATACAAATTTGCCTAGAACGGACAAAGGAATTGCCGCATATAGGTTAGATATAGTGGGAACTGTGTGCAAACTGGTTTAAAAGGGTTTTGGATGCACCAGTAGTGATCATAACTTAGTGCAAATGAAGGTAGCAAAAGATTTGAAGAAGCGACCAACAAAAAACGAAAATCTCATAAGCGGCATTAAGCATTAATAACACCAACATAATGCACCAAAAGTAGGATAAATTCATTGGGCATGAAATCACTCTCGTGCTGCATAGGGATCACAAACCCCTTCAAACCAATATTTTACAAAGCACACAATTACTCATCAACATAAACTCACAATCACATCATCATATCTCAAACTATTACACGGAATCAAGTTTATTTTGTCCAATATCTTCATGAAATTTTTTATTATATCCTCTTGGATATCTATCACTTTGGGCTAATTTTCATGCGTTGCTTTTGATAAGGCTCAAACAAATATAGAGTGAAGATTCATGACATGATATTCTTCTCTCAAATTAATTACGTGCAGCAAGAGGAATTTCTTAAAAAATTACTAGCCCCCAAATAAATCTAAGTGAAAGCATGAGAGCATTCTTCAAAATACTAAAGCACGCCGTGCTCAAAAAGTATAGTGATGTCACTAGAGCAAATCCATAGCTCATAACAAATTTAACGTGAAGCATAGAGAGCAATTCTAAACAAGTCGATGCATAATTTTTGGCTCTCTCAAATAGGTGTGTCCAGAAAGTGATCATGACTTAGAACAGTAAAGAAAAGAAAACAGCAAAGATCATCATCATACTAGACGCTCCAAGTCCAAAACTCCATAGTATGTGGACGAATAAAAATGTCGCTTCGAGTAAAATACCGTGGTCGTTAGAAGAAAGAGGGGATGCCACTCGGCACTCCCCAAGACTTATTGCTTGATTTCTTTGGATACCGCTGGGATTCATGCATGGCCTCCCCAAGCTTAGGCCTTTTCACGCCTTATTCACTTATCCATAGTAAGATAACCCAAACACTTGAAAAACTCAATCCACACAAAACTCAAACAAACCTTAGGAGATCCGTTATATAAGAAGCATCACTATATAGTTCTGTAGTGCAAACCATTCATATATTTATTCTTGCAATTATATCTACTGTATTCACCACTTTTTCTATGGAAAAAACTCATCAAAGAACACCATGAGAATCATCAAAAACAAAGCACACAAACGCAAACTGAAACAGAATCTGTCAAAAACAGAAACATTCTGTAGAAATCTGACTATTTCGAATACTTGTGGAACCCAAAAATTCCTGAAAAAATTAGGAAACAGAGGGAATTTTCATATAATATTTTGTTAAAAAATTATAACTTTTTCGTTCAGCTATGAATTTTCAAAATTTGTTTACTGTGCAAAGTTTCTGTTTTCCAACAGAATCAAATCAACTGATCACGCCAAATCAATCTATAGGCTTTACTTAGCACAAACACTAAATTAAAAACAAAACAAAAACACAATTATAACAGTAGATAATTGTGCAAAAACTCAAGACAGAAAAGCAAAAAGCAAAAAACTAAATTTTGATTCATTGGGTTTGCCTCCACCCAGCGCTATTTTTCACGCCCCTAGCTAGGCATTAATGCACAGATCTAGTTTTGTCATCTTTGTTTCGAGATCCAAAGATGCCCTCATGATTGATCATATGGAAGCCTAATTCTGTTTCTAGGAGAAGGGTTCCATATCCTTCCTTAGGGTAATTGAAATTAATATTATCTTACTTCAATCAATCACGGCACAATTGTGCGTAAAAAACGGTGCTTACCAAGAATATTGGACAAAGGATTACAATCAATATCAAGACAAGAAAACTTGGGACACTATTCCTATTTGCAAGAATAAGAAACATCATTAATCCCCTTTTTTTTCCCATAGGCTTTTAATAGTAGAATCCGCCAAGTGACAAATTTAAAGAGCATTCTTCATATCGTAAAACCAAGCCATCACATAAAGATTTCGAATTGTTAGCAAAACACTAGCACCCAAGTCACCATAAAGCAAAAACACTAATAATTTTTAATCTTGACTTTGATAGTAGGTTCCCATCTCATGTATTTTCTAGGAATTGAAATTCTAACTCCAAGTTTTCTTCCAAAGCTTCATCATATCGCATAACAATATGTTTAGTAAGGCTGTATTTTGTTCATAAGCATGGGGTGAATTTATCATGGATTTGCCACACAAAGAAATACAATCCAATCAAAGAGCAGCTATCATATTACAGTCTTTGTAATCCAAATAGTGGGCACATCACTAGTTAAAGTCTTGACCTCTTCATTCAAACCCACTTTTATATCAAAATTTTCCGACAAGATTTCACCCTCCAAATTATCGGACGCTTTAGCAAAGTTGATCTTCTCCGTCCCTTTTCACAATCTTCATTTTACTAACAAAGGATCAATAGAAGAAACCCAATCATTTTAAGATCTCATCACTTTTATGAAAGCAATCACTAGAAAACGCATTTCTAAAAATTCTCTTCTAGCTCTACATCATAGCGGTTCTTTTCTTACTTTCATCAATAAAACATATATAACTTTAATCTTAAATTCTTCAACACTTAGGCACAAAAAAATTTCATCTTCAGATTTTCTACATCATGAGAAATGTTATCACACGCTTCTAGACAATCATCAAATTACTCAATTTGTTCTTCCATATAGTGTTAAAATTCTTGTGAGCATTGATATAATTCTTAATATTATTCCCTCAAAATCAGAGGTTGTTCCTATTATTATATAAGAAGGATTACCATAGGAATTACACCATAATTCTGAGTAAGGAACTACCTAGGAAAAAGGCACTAGGATTAAAATTAACCTCTCATAAGCATTGTTATTGACATTGGTTTCGCGAGATAAAATTCACATCACGGCATCACATATTTTGCTCAACAAAGCAGGACAAAGGCACATAATTAAAATCAATAGGAGCACTTTTACTAGCAACCATTTCATAAGGGCATCAACTTTTTCACTCAACTAGGAAATTTCCTCAACCGAATTAACTTTTTTAATAGTAGGAGACTCTTTCGTATGCCATTGTGAATAAAATTTCCATGCTATATTAAGCATATTTGGTGGCTTCACCAAAGTAACTTTCCAAGTAAAATTACGGACCCGCGGCGGAGATCTAAAAGATTACGAGAAACAAATGCAACCCCACATAAAAATTTGTATGATCAGCCAAAGATTTAACCCATGAGTTGGGCAATTTCCTTAGACATCATTTTCACACCTTTCCCAAGATTGTGCAAATGCTCTGTTCAAGTGCTTGAAATTCATGTTCTGGGTTCTAAGGGAAAAATTTTTGGCGCGGAAAATACTTAGTGATAAAAGCATCTTGCTTATTCCAAGAATCGATGCTATTCGAGCAAAGAAGAAAGAAAGAAAAAACCAAATTTTTTGCATGATCTCCAAAGAAACGAAATAATTTCAACATCACAAAATCATGTCCACATCTTTTTTTTTTGCATATACGCATAATTCCAAACGAATGTGTTGAAGATGGACGCGAATCCTCATTAGGAGTACCGAACAATTGATGTTCATAAACAAGATCAGCCAAAGCAGTATTAAATCACCAAGTCTCCGCACTTGCGAGGCGGGAGGAGCACATCGGAGTGGCAAGAAAATCATTGTTGTGGTATTTGAGAAATCACACACTTTGGTGTTCTCTTGAGTATTGTGATCTACGCAACACAGATTGCACTTCAAAAATAGATCGCGGCAAGAGAACGTGGAACGAAAAGGAGGGCGAAATAAAAACGGCAATTTTTGTGAAGTGGGGGAGAGAGGAAAACGAGAGGCCAAATGGCAAAATAGTAAATTGCATGCAGGAGAGATTTGTGATTAGGAAGACCTGGTTATGTTGTAGAGTCCTCCCCGGGACGGCGCCAGAAATTCATTTGATGCGGGTCGAAGCTACGTCGGTATTCCCCCCAAGAGGAAGGATGGATTGCAGTCACAGGCGGGGTAAGGTATTTCCCTCAGTGATGAGAACCAAGGTTATCGAACCAGTAGGAAGAACCAAGCAAACACTTACGTAAATAGACACCTGCACAACAAATAACCCAAATATCGGATAACAGACGTGCAAAGGGGTTGTCAATCCTTTCGGGCAACGAATGCCAAAAATTGGCAAACGGACCGTTGAAGAGGATAGTAAATATTGATAGATCGACACGCCAAATAAAATAAAGTGCAGTCATGTGTATTTTTGTATTTTTTGGTTAATAAGGTCTGAAAATAAAAGTTGCAAATAAGAAAGAGCGAATAGCAAAACAGATCTTGAAAGCCAATATAATTGGAAAAGAGGACCGGGGGCCGTAGTTTCATTCATGTTGCTTCTTCGGAAAAAAGTAGCAAATGGTGGGTCGTGAACAATTAACGTTGGGTGGCAATTGATGAAACTTTCAAATAATCATGGACGATATAGGCAATGATCATTATATAGGCCTAACTTCCAAGATTAGTAGACTGACTCCTGCTGCATCTACCTACTATTACCCATCTCAGAATCGATCGACCGATATCCAAGCATGCATCTCGTGTCTAAGTTCATGGAGAAATGGAGTAAGTTAATGCAATAAAACGATGACATGATGTAGACAAAGATCTGATTTGTGTAGAACTGACCCCATCATTTTATCTTAGTAGCAATGATACTACGTGTCGGTTTTTCCACTTATGTCACTGTGGATCAAGCACATATAAGAAGATCGAACCACTACAAAAGCACCTCTTCCCATTGCAAGATAAATAGATCAGTTACCAAACAAAAACCAAATATCGGAGAAGAAATACGAGGTATAAGCAATCTGCATATAAGAGATACAAAGAAGACTCAATAACTTCCTGGATAAACAGATAGATCTGATCATAAACTCAAAGTTCATCGGGATCCCAACAAACACACCGCCAAAAAGAGTACCATCATATGGATTTCCAAGAGACCATGTATTGAGAATCAAAAGCAGAGAGAGAAGAAAGCCATCTAGCTACTAAAAAAAAACTAAGTCTTGAGCAGCTAGTGCAAGCTTGAGGTCAGGGTGTAGTCCATTACGGAACTTCTCCTGTCTGCGAGCATCTGTGGCGATGTCTTCTTCAGCATAGCGGGAGAGATCAAGAAATTCCCGCTGATAAGCTTCGACGGTTTTATTGCCCTGAGTGAGGTTGCGGAACTGGGTCTTCATGCGTTCCATAATTGCTTGAGGGATGTAACGTGCACGGAAAGCAGCCTGAAACTCATACCAGGTGATGACTGTTCCAACAGGCAGAGTACGCTTGTGTGTGTCCCACCATTGAGCAGCGGGGCCCTTTAAGAAAAAGGCCGCGAAGGTGACAAAGTTGGCGGGGGCGACATTAGCAGACTCCATCTCGTGAGTGATGTCGCGGAGCCAGTCATCGGCATCCAGGGGCTTGTCAGAGTTGCGAAACTGCGTTGGGTTGAGTCGCGTAAACTCTGTCAAAGTTACTGAAGCTGGGTTCTGGTTCTGGTTGTTCTGATGCGGAAACTGAGCCATGATTCCAACCATGAACTGGCGGTTGAGCTCGAACTGTTGCATCATAGCTGCCATATAGTCTGGCAGTGGTGGACGTTCAGGGGTACGACCACGACCACGACCACCTGGTCTAACCATCCTGCTACGTATCAACAGGGGGTAGTTTAGTAAAAGCAATTGCGAGTGTTTAGCGACAAGTATGATGTAGCACGACAATACCTTAAGCAGTGTAATAGATACATAACAGTAGTCGATTAAGACATACAGATCCATACACAAAGTCGGGTACATGCGGACAGCATAACGGCGCAAATTAAAAGCTAGACATACTAGGCGGCGCGCAGGCACGCGGTAAGGAAGTACACAACGAGACATAGCAAAGGCTACATCAACGTCGGAGAAAACCACTGTAACGGGGTAACTGCGAGTGCGGACGACGAATATTCGTCGCGGAAGGATCCTGTGCTCCATGTGCACTCTGATGCAGAACCCGGTCCCGAACTGTAAGAAG
>CM022299.1:559442980-559662115 GCA_011799875.1 Thinopyrum elongatum | reverse complement strand
GGGGGGAGGAGAGGAGCGAGGGGAATGGGGGTGGGTGACGCTAGGGTTCGGGCGTCCCTGGGGGTATAGGCTAGGGGGCGCGGGTGGGCCGGCCGGCTGGGCTTCGGCCCAGTTGGGCCGGAGGGGGGGGGGTCCTTCTTCTTCTTTTCTGTTTCATTTTTCTTTTATCTTTTTCTTTATTCTCCTTTCGCAGTTTAGTAAATAGTCAGGCCTCAAAATGGTTTTTGCAAAACATGAGACCTAGTTCATAAATACCAGTGCATTATTCCCTAACACCTAAAACTAGTTTGGACAAAACATAATTCCATATTTATTTCAGATTTAATAAATGGTTATTAAATATTATCTTTATCCACTGTTTGAGGTTGTTCGAGTCACTTATCCAATTCCAATGATGTTGGTTTCAATTTTAGAATAGCCTCTGGAATATTTGTTATTTATCTGACATTTTAGCTCCTATGTTGGACAACTTTCATATTTCACTTTCATTTAAATTTTGAATTTGACTTAGGAGTTGAAATGCAATGTGATGCTAATGATGATTATGCACTGTTGATCATGCTAACATGTCATTATCAAAAGTGATTACTGTTGCTAATCACCGGGGGTGTTACAGAGACATAACTTGTGAGATACGTCGATTGATGCGTGGGGAACAAGAGTTATAGTCTACCTAGGTATATGTAGGGAGATCGATCGGTATACATGCATGTATGTGTTAGAAGCAAATAAGGCCCAGAGAGAAGGATAGAGAGAGAGAGAGAGGGATGCAGCTAGGAGGTAGTGCGAGAGGCATACTATATCGAGGGGGAAGGAGTGTGCGAGTACGAGATCGATGAAAAGAGGGGCGGGAGTGAGGCATGGACGGTGAGAAGAGAAGAGGGAAAGCTTGTGATTGTGGTAGGCACACCTGGCTAGAGAGGCATACCGATCGGTGTGTGCCGGAAAGAAGGAGCTGGGGGGCCTACACACACCGTGGGTGAACGACCTAAAGTGAAAAGACGAATGTGCGCGATGGAGCTAAAGAATGCTGAGGGAGGGTGAGAGGGAGGCGAGCGTGTGCATGCACGAGAGAAAGTTAGCGCTAGGTACAAAGATAAGAGGATTGTGTGGCTGTAAAAGACGAATAGAGATCATAATTCATTATAAAAGTGGATTCGGATATTTGAAGAATATATCATAGTGTTTTAAACCGACGCATGCATGAATATATATAATGGTGATACACATGGTGTGGTTATGAACATGTTATACTACATATAATATATAGAACATTTATTTGAATTTGTGATAATGTGTGGCTTTTGCAGCTCAGGGCTAAATACATGTCATAATGTAGGGGGCGGGGCACTATACTTTGTGTGATAAACACGGTGTACATATGAAACATGGTTTAGATTATGAAGATCTAGTTAGTACACCAAATGTACTATTATTTGGAATCAACATAAAGTTTATTCAAAATTTGGAATTCGAGTTCATATAGTACACATAGTTCATATCTATCTCTATAGTAATCATGTGGAGTGTTGTTAAGATAATACATGAATGATGGTTTAAGTTGGCAACAATCATGATTATAGATTCTAATTCAAATAGAGAAATGAATTCAAATTTAGTTCGAATTGCAGCGGTAGTATAGACATTTGGAATGCACTAAAATGTTGGTATGAGTAGGTTACATGCATTATACAGCCAGCGAAACAATTTAATTGGACATAACATGGATTCATAGCTTTGAATAGCATTTGTACAGTAAAACGGGACAAGACTCTCTCTTTGTGTGGTGCGAATAGTTTTATTTTTTTCATTTTTTTTGTTGAGGGAAGTGCGAATTGATTTGGTACGTACAATATTACACGTTAGGCTTGTCCCTAAAATTCAACCCACGACTTGTTATATCCCAAAAATTCAGATATCGTGCTCCCAAAACTCGCGCCTTCACAACCCGTGCCTTGCTATCCCAAAATTACAACGCGCGCGAAAACTCCCTCCAGCTGCCAAATCCCGACACGCGAAACCCCCCTTCTAACCCTGAGCCGAAAGGGCCGCTAGTTCAAATCGGTGGGGGTACTTTTGTAACACACCTTACATTTTGGACAAGCGCGTCCCTAAGTCATGGTTCCCCCCTCCCATCACCTCCTTATCGCCATTCGAAATCCCCATTCAAAATCCCAGGCCGCCATAACATCTCTGCTCCAGCCGCGAAACCCCACCCTCGTCCATCCGCCAACCCACCGCTGCCCAGCCGGAGCCTCTTCCCCGACGACGTCCACAGCAACAGCCCGACGTCCCTCATCCACCTCCCTGGATGAGGATCCGTCATCGGTCTCGTCGTCCCGCCGGTTCAGCCGACCTGTCCTCCACCTCCAAGGAGCTGCTCCGACAATCGCCTCGTCTATCGCGGCTGATCCATCCCCACAGCGCCGCCTTAACCTGCTCCACTGGAACTCGGCGCCACCAAAGAGGTTGTACACTCAGCGCATCGCACCTTCTCCTTAACTCGACCTCCCGGCGCCGACGGTGCTCCATCCCGCACTCCCATGGCACGACTACCTCGAAGCCGGCGCCGCAGGCGACATCTCCAAGGCGGCTTTCCCCCAGTGCGAGGCCCCTTCGGCGGCGGTGTTCATACCAGCCGGATCTGCTGCTGCTGCTCCGGCTCTCGCTCGCTCGCTCGCGCTGCTGCTGCTACTCCGGCTCTCGCTCACTCGCGCTGCTGCTCTTCTCTCCCCCTCGCTCGTGCTACTGCTCTGCTCTTGCTCTCGCTCGCGCTGCTGATGCTGGTACACGGGTTGTTGTAGCTACACGAGTTGCTGCTCTGGCTCTAGTTCGCGCTGCTCCTCCAGGTGCTGCTGCTCCGGCTACCATCTGCTACTGTGTTCCTCGTCGATCGCCTGCTGATTTAGATCATTGTTTCTCTACTACAAGTGCTCGAGCTGTCTAAACTACATGTGAAGTGCCTCTCTGCTACCAGTGCGTTTAGTTTCTACAGTAGCATTCAGATTCCACAGTAAATTTCAGTTTCGACAGTTAAGTTCAGAGTCAACAGTTTTTACCTCATCTGTTGTAGTCAGGTGTTTTTTGGTGATGTAAATTTTACATCTATCACTTTTTGGTAATGTATTTTACATCATCTATTGGAGATGCTATTAGAATCCCACTTGAGATTAACAATGTCTGTCTTGTACTGCTTCAGCCTCGACATCTTACGGCTCGCCGGAGCTGCTCCAACGACGGAACCATCCATCACAACAGAGCAGTGCCCTGGACACCATCTACAGATTCCTCAGATCTTCCTCCACACCTCCATTAGCCACCTCTGTCGCAACTTCTTCAGCGACCAACCCAATGATGCTGAGGTCGACACGGCTACGGTAAAGAGGTTGTACACTTGTCGCATCACTTATTATTCTACATTCATGTCGATCCATTAGGGCTATTTTGGTTCAAAGGAAAAAGTGAAGGAAAAACATAGCAATAGGAAATTTTCCTATGGCACTCTACTATTCAATTACTCATGCATTTTGTTGAAAGGAATGGAGCAAAACATCCACCTGGACCTACTTTTCAAAATCCTATGCATGAAAACAAGACCAAGTGCATTAGTGGCAGAATAACATTCTAACTGTACACGCGTTCATATGGTTTCACTTTAATTTGGCCATGTTTCTTTGCATTCCTCTGCTCTTCCAATTCCTGTGAACCAAATACCCAAGTTGATAGAAATCATGTGTTTACAAATGCTCGATTTCCCATGTGCATTCCTATCCTATTCCGGTGTTTTTCCCATCCCTGCGTTTTTAGAATCCTGCAAGCCAAAGGAGCCCTTACAGAATTACTTCAGTTACAGGTAGGTGTCGAAGAAAACTTTGTGTGGTTTGTCCTGCTCCTGCCGCGACGTCGTCCACCTCACCTGAGCTGCTCCATCGGCAGAAGCATCCACCAAACCAGACATCACGACTCCTGACCGTCTTTCGCCGCCTCAGATCTCCTTCCCTGCCGTCGGCACCCACCGCAACTGCATCACCATCATCGACTCAGCAGATGAACATGAGGAGTACATGGGTCCACAAGAGAGGTCGCACTCTTTTGTTTCTGCTTATGTTATGCATTGCTTAATACTACCTGCTACTTTATCGTCCTGTTCACCTCTTAGACTCCAACTCAGGTCCAAATTAATGTTCAAACTTGAGTTTTAAAATTACTTGTGGGGCACATATCGAGGCAGCAATGAATAGTATCTCTGTCTATTATCTGGTTCACCTAGGGTATGCCTATGTTGTTCATCTTGGGTGGGAAACAAATAGTAAAGCAATCATCATCTGTCTTTTTATTAAATTAAAGCTATCATCAGCCTGCTATCATTATTTTTGGATCCATCCACTGGTTGTTACCATCACTCTAGATTTCTGCATGCTCTCCTTACATAATCTCACTATATTTTTTTCGTATGCATGTCAGATATTGTACACAGTCATGCTGAACATGTAGAGAAAAAGTGAAGAGTTTTGCGCGGCAATACAATGTCATGCAGACATCGCTCCATGATGGGTTCAATGGCAAACCCTCCCCTCCCCCCCTCTCCAGATTGTAATCCAAAGGAAGATATCTGTTCTGAGGCGGATTCAGACGCAGCTGACCACTCCTATTTACCCCCCAAGGTGTTTGCTCTAACTTGGCATGATGATGTTGGTCATATCATGCATATGTTGCTTTGCAGTGCCTACTTTTGACATCATATATGTTATATGCTTAGTTTAGACATGTTCTGTAATGCCACCTGTTTAGTTTCTATATCATATATGGGAATTATGTAGTCTCATCTCTTTTAGCCAGCCATAATATATTTGAAATATGCAATGCCATCCTGTTTAACCAGGCATCATATATTTGAATGATATCTTTCCCATCCTTTTCTTCATTACATTTCCATTTGTCGACAATGTTTGTACATTAAACTACTCTTCCTGTGAATCAGCCATTTGATTGGGTGATGGAAAAATCTGGAGTGAAAACAAGGTCTTCAGAGCAGACAGTGCTACCCTGTCGAAGCAGATCTCTTGCTGGGTCCCGATAGCTCCTCAGAGATGGATTCAGAGACAGATGACCAGTCATATTCCCCCACCGAGGTGTATGCTCTAACTTGGCACGGTTATACTGCTCATATCATGCATATGGTGTCTTGCATTGCATAGTTTAGACATCATATACACAATATTCAACACCATGTTCTTAGTTCAGACATCATATATGCGAATTCCCTCTGCTTAGCATATAAATCACATATGTGAATTAAATCATGCGATCCTGATTACTTAGATAACATGTATGTGAATTATGTCATGCGAACCTATTTACTAAAGACATCATATAATTATCTCATGCCATCCTATTTAGTTAGTCATCATATCTTTGAATTATGTCATGCTATGCTATCCAGTTTAGATAGACATCATATATGTGAAATTATGGCATGCTATCCTTTTTAGTTAAACAATATACATGTCAACTATTTCATGCCCTCTTTTTTCCACACTATCTATTGCATCTGTCTCTCATACAAGGTCTGTACACTCAACTATGTTTCCTGTTTATCAGCCATTTGAATTGAAGCGGGTGATGGCAGTATCTAGCGGAGTAAAAACACGGTCTTCAAATAAAACAGTGCTACCTCTTGGTGGAGATAGCACCTCGGTTGTACATGCACGAGAACCAGCCCTACCACACATAACCCAGGCTCTCGCAGATTGTACCCCTACTGCGATGAACAGAGAACCAGCTTCACCCAATCTAACCCCAATCCCAGTAGATAGTAACCCAGTTCCTGTTGACACAGCACCATCTCCACCATAGAGCTCCCAAACAAGAGCAGTTAGTAAGGCAGCTCCAGTGCCCAAAGCACCAGTACTACCATGGCGAACCCCAACTCCATCAGTTAGTACACCTATTCCTATGGAGGAAGCACAACCAGCCATTCGTAGTTTAGCATCTCTATCGCATTTCATGTTGTTAAATCCTATGTGCGTATCTTCCCATCATGGAAATATTATACTGAAGATGAAGGAAAATGCCAGTTGCAGGTGTTCGTTCAGGAGTTATGTGTAAGTAATGTTATTCATGGCAATTACTTTGCTTTGTCCCATACATTCTACCTCCATGATGCTTATAATACAGCAAATTTTCCCATTTTTCTCTATAGAAAAAGACTGATTTGGAAACTCAGGATGAGGTAACCTGTGCTAATACCTCTGCTATCTTCAAGAATGCTTGGTGGCTGTATCGGAATTACCTGAAGAAAACGTGTTTCACTAGCAAAGAAACTCATCAAATTCCCTTACGTTCTCCGGAGACACATTTACTGGACGATGACTGGGAACGCCTTGTTCTGTACTGGTCCCGAACCAAGAATGTGGTAAGGTCTATGAGCTCATTTTTTATTTTTAAGTACTATATGCCTGCGTCTTACTGTACTCTGTTCGTGTAGAACAAGTGCTTAAACCTGAAGAACAACTGTTCTCATTTAAGATTCCATTGCTATCGTGCATACTGCTTCGCTCTTGTATCACTGTATTTACTTATACAAACTTATTTTTAAATTGAAGGATCCAATCGAAACTCCAATGGCACAACAGGTATGTTTACGCATGTTTCTTTAACAGGTTTGCTCTTATAAATAGCTCTGTTGATTTCAATTTCAATTGTGTATACAGTTGACTCTCATATCATGCAATTACTAGCATCACAACAGAGCCAATAGTGTTGTTGTACATGTAGACCCGTGGTACCCATCTGAAATCTTGTTATGCCATGTAGTTTCCCAAGCTTTGTATTCTTTCAGTGCTGCTTTGTCTTGAACTGATATGATTTGAACTGTGTCTCTATTTTGATTTGGCAAGACAATGCAGTGACCATAGGACATAGATATATGTTTGTTTGATGCTTTTATTATGTACTACTTGGCAATAGAAGACTTGGTAGTTTAATCCTGTCCACCTTACTAATGAACTGGTTCATCGAAATGAGTTTCATATACTAGTGCATGCTAAACCTGTTATGTGTCTGCTTGTTTCTTCTTTTAGAATGCTGACAGAATATTGGGGAAGAGTGCCTTATTAAGCAATGGTAAAGGAAGTAATGCAGATAAGGTTTAGGATAGTGAGACATCCTTGTTGGTCTCCAACAAAGCTGATAAAGCAGCTAAGGAAGACTATCTTGAAGACAGTGAGACAACCCCAAAGTCCAGTCTTGGTGTAGTGTTCGAGTTACTGGCCACTACCGCTGGCACAAGCTATTCAAACTCACTGTCTGAATCAGTTCGGTTTCTTGAGTCTCAACTACAAGCTGAAAGACATCAATTAGCTGTGCTGTGACAAGAAGCCGAAGGACTGCAGAAGTCCCTGGAGCATTCAGATGCATACTTTCTGGTGCAACAGCAAGCGTTGGAGGATTTTAGCGCCAAATAGGAGAAAGCTAATAAGCTTGCTAAGCTTATTGCCAGCATGGTGGATACCCAGGATAATGTTTCTTGAGCTCTTCTGAAGTTGTTTTAGTTATGGACTTGTTTTGCTGCCACGTTTATTTGCACTGGTGGCCAATTTAGACGGCCAGTGTATGTAATATGCTGCTTTGTTCCCTATATTTGCACTGGTGGCGAACTTTGATGCCCAGTGGATGTAATATGTGTAATAGCCGTAATAGCCTAGCATTAGTTGCTTGCTTATTTATTTCCTTATTGTCTTGTTTAGTTGTTTGCTTGTAGTCACTGCAGTTCTTTTTCCGCGTTTTTCTAGTGGCCACAATAACCTATTTTTATAACTAGGCCACAATAACCATGGCAACACACGGACTGTTGTAACCATGGTCCTACTACCTGCCGTAGGATTCATGGGCCTCCTACGGGCCGTAGGATCCATGGGCCTTCTACCGGCCGTAGGATCCATGGGCCTTCTACGGGCCATCTCATCAATGGGCCTTCTACGGGCCGTATAATCGTTTCGCCAAACATGGGCCGTACTATTCGTGGACCATTAACGGTCCACGAAATGGGCCATAAACGGGCTAGAGTGGAAACCATCTGTTTATGGCCCGACCATAATGGGCCGTTAATAGGCCGTATTTGATGACGCTATGAAAACAGCCCAATGTGTTAACGGGCCACAATCAGGCCGACTGTAACCACGGGCTGAATTTGGCCCACAAGCAAAACAGGCCAGTAACGGACCGTAAGTAGCCGAATTCTGGAAATGAGCCCAAGAATAAATGGGCCCTTAGAAGGCCGAAAGTTAACACGGGCTGGAAACGGCCTACGGAATAATGGGCCGTTAATGGGTATAAAGTGATACACTGTTCATTATGGGCCAGTTTCGACTCGGGCCTTTAATGGGCCCAGAGTTACAAAGGGCCTTGTATGGGCCGAAATACGTCATGGGCCATACATGGGCCGGAAGTTACAATGGGCTGGAATCATATTGGACGGCCTAGATGATGCTACTGGGCTAATTCGGATAGGCCGTAACGGGCCGTGAGTTAGCGGGCTGTTAATGGGCTATATGCGAACAGGCCATTAACAGGCTTTCTGTGGGCCGGCCCGCTACCTTTTGACCAAGTCAAATAGGCCGGCCTTTTCACCGGAATGGGCCTCTGTTGGGCCGTGCCACGTGTCGATGTATCATAGGCGCCTCCGGTCCAATGAGTGGATGACATCTGTCCCAACGGTGAGCCGACACGTGGTTCCTCTGGCCATTGAGAATTTTACACGTGGAAAATTCCCATTGGTCCGGGCTATTAACGGGTTATCGGATTCAAACCGGAACCCGATAGCTTCACGGCGACCCGTTACGGTGGATGCCACGTGTCGATTACCCTTAATGAAAGCACTTCCATGACGCGCCATTTATCGCCATGGAAGTGGACACTTCCGTGATGATAATTTTGGTATTGTCATGGAACACTTCTATGACAGCACAGGTATGACTATCTTGATTCGGTCATAAAATCGTCATGGATGTACATGCATGACAAAAAATGTGACCTACTGTGACAAACACATATCATCACGGAAGTGGTTTTTTTTTGTAGTGATGGCTTCTTCTCTCTCTTTGATCTTCAATACAATGTTCTTGGAGATCTATTCGATGTAATACTTTTTTGCGGTGTGTTTGTTGAGATCCGATGAATTGTGGATTTATGATCATATTATCTATGAATATTATTTGAGTCTTCTTTGAACTCTTTTATGCATGATTAAGATATCTTTGTATTTCTCTTCGAACTATCGGTTTGGTTTGGCCAACTAGATTGGTTTTTCTTGCAATGGGAGAGGTGCTTAGTTTTGGGTTCAATCTTGCGGTGTCCTCACCCAATGACAGAAGGGGTAGCGAGGCACGTATTGTATTGTTGCCATCGAGGATAAAAAGATGGGGTTTTCATCATATTGCTTGAGTTTATCCCTCTACATCATGTCATCTTACTTAAAGCGTTGCTCTGTTCTTATGAACTTAATACTCTAGATGCAGGCAGGAGTCGGTCGATGTGTGGAGTAATAGTAGTAGATGCAGAATCGTTTCGGTCTACTTGTCACGGACGTGATGCCTATATTCATGATCATTGCCATAGATATTGTCATAACTTTGCGCTTTTCTATCAATTGCTCAACAGTAATTTGTTCACCCACCGTATGCTATCTTCAAGAGAGAAGCCTCTAGTGAAACCTATGGCCCTCGGGTCTATTTTCCATCACATATTTTCAGATCTATAAACCAAAAAATCCCAAAAATACTTTGATGCAATTTATTTGTTTTTACTTTCTTTTATGTTTTAGTAATCTTTTATACCTATCTCTATTAGATCTCACTCTCGTTCGAGACCGTGAAGGGATTGACAACCCCTTTTTCGCCTTAAGTGCAAGTGTTTGTTAGTTTGTGCAGGTGCATAGATTGGGGACTTGCTTGTGCCTCCTACTGGATTGATACCTTGGTTCTTAACTGAGGGAAATACTTATCTCTACTTTGCTGCATCACCCTTTCCTCTTCAAGGGAAAAATCAACGCAAGCTCAAGAAGTAGCATCAGGGACCAAATCCCGATCTCCGTTCAAGAATGGAATAAGCCAAAGGAAGATCCAGGAGTTAGTAGTTTTGTCGACGAAAGAGCAAAAGATCTGCTTTGGGATATGCTCATGTCATGTTTCACCCTACCAGAGCATTTCACAGATGCAGAACGGGAGAAAGTCAAGAAGTGTGCTCTTAAGAAGATGTCCACACAATTCTGCAACCGAAAGAAAAGATTATGTGCCAGCTACATCGACGCAGAAAAGCAGACTCTAGAATTCACTGGACCACTGGAGAAGGTAAAAGATCACTAGGACTTATTTGTGGAGTTCAAGGAATCAGAAGCAGCTAAGGAACGGTCAAGGAAAAACAAGATAAATGTTGAGAAAAAAAATTCACCATGTTCTGGGGCTAGGTGGCTACAAGACTGGCCAGCCTAAGTGGGATGAATATGAGGAAAAGATGATTGCTGCAGGGGTCATTCCAAAAACAGTGGGTTGGCCCGACAGGTGCAGGATTTGGTTTTACACGCATGGGGGAAAGTTGGACCCAAAGATAGGGGAGATTATGGAGCAGGCAAGTCTTAAAGAAGCCTCGGAAGCTTTACTTGTTGCAATAGAAGAGGCTCGAATGGGGGCGTTCCAGCCCGAGAGAGCGAACTGTTGTTGATATGCCCTAGAGGCAATCATGTATGATGATATTTCCTATGTGTTTATGAATAAAGATAGTCCTTGGACATTATCAATGATGTATATCAACAAGTACGTGACTTGTTTGTGGGACTATGCATTGTATGATGACTGTCCTAAAAGGTCCTTAGTCGAAAGGGCTGTGTGGACGCGCAGTCGACTAGACTAGCATATGACACGGACGATGGCTTGGTCTCACTGGCCATGGAGCATTGGATGCTAATCACATAATATGGACTTGGAAGGATCTGCTCGGATTCAACGTATTCGGACCCGAGTTGAGATAAGGTCAGAGTCGGACAGACCCAACTATGAGACGCAGCGATATGTCATCTGTGAGTCTCTAGTACAACATACGTTCTATGTCCTAAGACCTGAGCTGGTGCATGTACTCGGGATGGTGACAGACTTGCTTTGGGCCAACCAAACGCTACTCCATGACTGGGTAGTTACAAAGGTAGGTTTCGGGCTTGTCCAGACCCATGCTACGAGACATGGTCGAGCAAGATGGGATTTGCCCCTCCGATCAGGAAAGATATACTCTGGGCCCCCTCGTGTGATCCGACCAAGATAAGCATGGCCATGCGACAAGGATTATGAGATAATCCAATTTGTGGTCGGCATCTCTGGAACGAGAAAGAGGTCGGGCTAGCACAAGGATGACAGACTCGCCTTGAGCCCAACAACATATATCATGTGGCAAAGGGAACAGAAGTGTGACATGTTGTACAGGTTCACCAACCGGCTTCATTGTCTACTTGGTGGTCGGCACGCCTTACTAGAGGCTGCTACCAGCCGAGTAGGCCCGAGGTGATCCGACCTGCGACCAAGCAGACTTGAACCTAAGGGGGGCGCGCTTAAGGGAAGGAACCTATGAGGCCCGATCTGACTCCACGAGTTAGATGTGATCCTACTCGGACTCGGATCCCGGCCGAACAGATTTTGGGCTTTAGGGTCCGTGTGAGGCCCAAGTGTTGAGCCCGCGACAGACGACTATATAAAGTGGGGGTGTGGCACACTCATGCGGTTGATCGCTTCGGTGCTGTCACTAGGGTTTGCATGTGTTGCAAATAGCCACCTCCACTTGCCGCCGACTGTGTTATCAGACCTAGTAGTCCGCCGCACGGTGTTCCTCCTGCACGCGGCAGATACTGTTAGAGGCGGTGCACTTGCGCCGCTCCGGCGAACCTGTACGTGGGATCCGACGATCGGCTGTTCGAGGGAGATCGGACAAGGAGGAGACGATCCACACGGACGCGCTGCCGCAAATCTTCTTCCGCTGCACGGCACTGTGATGCGGCTCGAACTACATCGGTATTTCCCCAAAGAGGAAGGGATGATGCAGCACAGCGGCGGTAGGTATTTCCCTCAGTGATGAGACCAAGGTTATCGAACTAGTAGAACCAAGCAACACTACGTAAACAGCACCTGCACACAAATAACAAATACTCGCAACCCGACGTGTAAAAAGGGTTGTCAATCCCTTTCGGGCAACGGCGCCAAAAATTGGCAAACGGACGTGAGAGAGTAGTAAATATTGTTAGATCGAACACCAAATAAAATAAAGTGCAGCAAGGTATTTTTGTATTTTTGGTTTAATAGATCTGAAAATAAAAGTTGCAAATAAAGAAAAGAGCAAATAGCAACACAGATCTTGAAAGCAAATATACTCGAAAAGAGACCCGGGGGCCGTAGGTTTCACTAGTGGCTTCTCTCGAGAAAAATAGCAAACAGTGGGTGAACAAATTACTGTTGGGCAATTGATAGAACTTCAAATAATCTTGACGATATCCAGGCAATGATCATTATATAGGCATCATGTCCAAGATTAGTAGACCGACTCCTGCCTGCATCTACTACTATTACTCCACACATCGACTGATATCCAGCATGCATCTAGTGTATTAAGTTCATGGAGAAACGGAGTAATGCAATAAGAACGATGACATGATGTAGACAAGATCTATTTATGTAGAAATAGACCCCATCGTTTTATCCTTAGTAGCAATGATACATACGTGTCGGTTCCCCTTCTGTCACTGGGATCAAGCACCGTAAGATCGAACCCACTACAAAGCACCTCTTCCCATTGCAAGATAAATAGATCAAGTTGGCCAAACTAAACCCAAATATCAGAGAAGAAATACGAGGCTATAAGCAATCATGCATATAAGAGATCAAAGAAGACTCAAATAACTTTCATGGATAAAAAGATAGATCTGATCATAAACTCAAAGTTCATCGGATCCCAACAAACACACCGCAAAAAAAGTTACATCATATGGATCTCCAAGAGACCATTGTATTGAGAATCAAATGAGAGAGAGAAAGCCATCTAGCTACTAACTACGGACCCGTAGGTCTACAAAGAACTACTCACGCATCATCGGAGAGGCACCAATGGAAGTGGTGAACCCCTCCATGATGGTGTCTAGATTGGATCTGGTGGTTCTGGACTCTGCGGCAGCTGGAATTGATTTTCGTCGACTCCCCTAGGGTTTCTGGAATATTGGGGTATTTATAGAGCAAAGAGGCGGTTCAGGGGGTACCCAAGGTGGGCACAACCCACCAGGGCGCGCCTGGGCCTCCAGGCTCGCCCTGGTGGGTTGTGCTCCCCTCGGAGCACCCCCCAGGCGCTTCTTCGGCCCACTGGATGTCTTCTGGTCCAAAAAAATCCACAAAAAGTTTCGCTGCGTTTGGACTCCGTTTGGTATTGATTTCCTGCGATGTAAAAAACATGCAAAAAACAGCAACTGGCACTTGGCACTATGTCAATAGGTTAGTACCAAAAAATGATATAAAATGACTATAAAATGATTGTAAAACATCCAAGAATGATAATATAACAGCATGGAATAATAAAAAATTATAGATACATTGGAGACGTATCAGCATCCCCAAGCTTAATTCCTGCTCGTCCTCGAGTAGGTAAATGATAAAAACAGAATTTTTGCTGTGGAATGCTGCCTAACATGTCATATCATATTCTTTCTTTTATAGCATGGACATTTGGACTTTTATATGGTTCAAAGCAATAGTCTAGTTTTGACATGATGACTTAAATACTCAAGCATATCAACAAGCAACTATGTCTTTCAAAATATCAACGCTAAAATAAGTTATCCCTAGCCCATCATGCTCAACCATTGATCCATTTATGAAACACACTCGCATATTAACTACACCCAATGCTCAAGTACGATCATAATGCCTCCTAGTTGGTGCTTTATAAGAGAAGATGGAGACTCAAATTAAAAATAAAAATTACATAAAGTAAAGAAAGGCCCTTCGCAGAGGGAAGTAGGGATTTGTAGAGGTGCCAGAGCTCAAAGCGAAAATTGAGAGATAAAAAATATTTTGGGAGGTGTGCTTTTCCCACCAATGAAAATGACTTAGAGTTCCCAACACTTTCCATCCTAGATATATCATAGGCGGTTCCCAAACAGAAAATAAAGTTTAATCCTTTTTCCACAATTTCTTTCACTTTCCATGGCTAGCCGTATCCACGGGTGCCCTCCATACCAACACTTTCCAAGGAATTTATTATTTGACAACATAAAGTAAATTCATTTTTTCATTTCGGGACTGGACATCCCTAATACCTTTGCCTTACTCTCATGCAATGACAAGTGAATAAACACTCATCGTGAGAATAACACATCTAGCATGGAAAATATTGGCCACCCCTCACCGCCTCGCGAGTGGTACGAACACACAAAAGAGAAGTTTATTTTGAAAATTAGAGATGGCACATACAAATTTGCTTAGAACGGCAAAAGAATGCCGCATATAGGTAGATATAGTGGACTCGTGTGGCAAAACTGGTTTAAAGGGTTTTGGATGCACAAGTAGTGATCATACTTAGTGCAAAATGAAGGCTAGCAAAAGATTGAGAAGCGACCAACCAAAAAACGAATAATCTCATAAGCGAGCATTAAGCATAATTAACACCAAATAATGCACCACAAGTAGGATATAATTTCATTGCATGACTATTGACTTTCGTGCTTGCATAGGGAATCACAAACCTTAACACCAATATTCTTACTAAAGCACAATTACTCATCAACATAACTCACATATCACATCATCATATCTCAAAACTATTACAAGGAATCAAGTTTATTTTGTCCAATGATCTTCATGAAATTTTTTATTATATCCTTCTTGGATATCTATCACTTTGGGACTAATTTTCATGCGTTGCTTTTGATAAGCTCAAACAAATATAAGTGAAGATCATGAGCATGATATTTCTTTCTCTCAAATTAATTTAAGTGAAGCAAGAGAGAATTTCTTAAAAAATTTACTAACCCCCAAATAAATCTAAGTGAAGCATGAGAGCATTTCTTCAAAAATACTAAAGCACGCCGTGCTCAAAAAGATATAAGTGATGCACTAGAGCAAATCCATAGCTCATAAAAATTTAAGTGAAGCATAGAGAGCAATTCTAACAAGTCATGGCATAATTTTGGCTCTCTCAAATAGGTGTGTCCAGAAAGGATTCATGACTTAGAACATAAAGAAAAACAAGCAAAGACTCATATCATACTAGACGCTCCAAGCAAAACTCATAGTATGTGACGAATAAAAATGTCGCTTCGAGTAAAATACCGATGGTCGTTAGAAGAAAGAGGGGATGCCACTCGGGGCATCCCCAAGCTTAGTTGCTTGATTCTCTTTGGATAATAGCTTGGGATGCCATGGGCATCCCCAAGCTTAGGCTCTTCTTACTCCTTATTCCTTCATCCATCGTAAGATAACCCAAAACTTGAAAACTTCAATCACACAAAACTCAACAAAACCTTCGTGAGATCCGTTAGTATAAGAAAGCAAATCACTACTATAAGTTCTGTAGCAAACCAATTCATATTTTATTCTTGCATTATATCTACTGTATTCCAACTTTTCTATGGCAAAAACTCATCAAAGAAAACCATAGAATCATCAAAACAAGCACACAACGCAAAGGAAACAGAATCTGTCAAAAACAGAACATTCTGTAGAAATCTGAATATTTCGAATACTTGTGGAACTCCAAAAATTCTGAAAAATTAGGAAAACAGAGGTAATTTTCATATAAATATTTTGTAAAAAATTCATAATTTTTCGTCTCAGCTATGAATTTTCAAAATTGTTTTACTGGATGCAAAAGTTTCTGTTTTCCAACAAGATCAAATCAACTATCACCCAAATCAATCCTATAGGCTTTACTTAGCACAAACACTAATTAAAACACAAAAAACACAATTATAACAGTAGGATAATTGTGCAAAAACTCAAGAACAGAAAGCAAAAAGCAAAAATAAATTTTATTCATTGGGTTGCCTCCCAACAAGCGCTATTGTTTCACGCCCCTAGCTAGGCATAATGCAAGGATCTAAGTTTTGTCATCTTTGTTTCGAGATCCATAAGATGCCCTCATGATTGATTCATATGGAAGCCTAATTCTTGTTCTAGGGAAGTGTTCCATATCCTTCCTTAGTGGTAATTGAAATTTAATATTATCTTCTTTCATATCAATCACGGCACCAATTGTGCGTAAAAACGGTCTACCAAGAATAATTGGACAAGACGGATTACAATCAATATCAAGAACAATAAAATCTATGGGCACATAATTCCTATTTGCAAGAATAAGAACATCATTAATCCTTCCCATAGGCTTTTTAATAGTAGAATCCGCCAAGTGCAAATTTAAAGAGCATTCTTCAATATCGGTAAAACCAAGCACATCACATAAAGATTTCGGAATTGTAGAAACACTAGCACCCAAGTCACATAAAGCAAAACACTAATAATTTTTAATCTTGACTTTGATAGTAGGTTCCCACTCATCATGTAATTTTCTAGGAATTGAAACTTCTAACTCCAATTTTTCTTCCAAAGCTTTCATCATAGCATCAACAATATGTTTAGTAAAGGCTTTATTTTGTTCATAAGCATGGGGTGAATTTATCATGGATTGCAACAAAGAAATACAATCAATCAAAGAGCAGCTATCATAATTAAAGTCTTTGTAATCCAAAATAGTGGGCACATCACTAGTTAAAGTCTTGACCTCTTCAAACCCACTTTTATCAAAATTTTCGACAAGATTTTCACCCTCAAAATTATCGAGACGCCTTCTAGCTAAAGTTGACTCTTCTCCAGTCCCTTTTTCATCAATCTTAATTTTACTAAACAAGGAATCAATAGAAGAAACACCAATCATTTTAAGATCTTCATCACTTTTATGAAAGCAATCACTAGAAAACGCCTTTTCTAAAAATTCTCTTCTAGCTCTAAGCATAGCGGTTCTTTTCTTACTTTCATCAATAGAAACATATAAAACTTTAATTGATTCTTCAACCTTAGGCACAAAAAATTTCATCTTCAGATTTTCTACATCATGAGAAATTTTATCAACGCTTCTAGACAAATCATCAATCTTACTCAATTTTTCTTCCATCATAGTGTTAAAATTCTTTTGAGCATTGATAAATTCTTTAATATTATTCTCAAAATCAGAGGTGTTCCTATTATTATTATAAGAAGGATTACCATAGGAATTACCATAATTATTAGAGGAACTACTAGGAAAAGGCCTAGGATTAAAATTACCTCTATAAGCATTGTTATTGAAATTGTTTCGCGAGATAAAATTCACATCTACGGCATCACTATTTTGCTCAACTAAAGCAGACAAAGGCACATAATTAAAATCAATAGGAGCACTTTTACTAGCAACCAATTTCATAAGGGCATCAACTTTTTCACTCAAATAGGAAATTTCCTCAACCGAATTAACTTTTTTACTAGTAGGAGCTCTTTCGGTATGCCATTGTGAATAATTTTCCATGATATTATCAAGCAATTTGGTGGCTTCACCCAAAGTAATTTCCATAAAAGTACCACCCGCGGCGGAATCTAAAAGATTACGAGAAACAAAATTCAACCCCGCATAAAAATTTTGTATGATCATCCAAAGATTTAACCCATGAGTTGGGCAATTCCTTAGCATCATTTTCATCCTTTCCCAAGATTGTGCAACATGCTCATGTTCAAGTTGCTTGAAATTCATGATCTGGGTTCTAAGGGAAATAATTTTTGCAGGCGGAAAATACTTAGTGATAAAAGCATCTTTGCACTTATTCCAAGAATCGATACTATTACGAGGCAAAGAAGAAAACCAAATTTTTGCATGATCTCGCAAAGAAAACGGAAATAATTTCAACATCACAAAATCATTGTCCACATCTTTTTTCTTTTGCATATCGCATAATTCCACGAATGTGTTAAGATGGGACGCGACATCCTCATTAGGAGTACCGAAAAATTGATCTTTCATAACAAGATTCAGCAAAGCAGTATTAATATCACAAGTCTCCGCACTAGTGGCGGGAGGAGCAATCGGAGTGCTAAGAAAATCATTGTTGTTGGTATTTGAGAAATCACACAACTTGGTGTTCTCTTGAGTCATTGTGACTACGCAACAAGATTGCACTCAAAAATAGATCCGGCAAGAGAACGGTGAACGAAAAAGAGGGCGAATAAAACGGCAAATTTTTGTGAAGTGGGGGGAGAGGAAAACGAGAGGCAAATGGCAAATAATGTAAATTGCAAGGAGATGAGATTTGTGATTAGGAACCTGGTATATGTTGTAGATCCTCCCCGGTAACGGCGCCAGAAATTCCTTTTGATGCGGGTCGAAGCTACGTCGGTATTTCCCCAAAGAGGAAGGGATGATGCAGCACAGCGGCGGTAGGTATTTCCCTCAGTGATGAGACCAAGGTTATCGAACCAGTAGGAGAACCAAGCAACACTACGTAAATAGCACCTGCACACAAATAACAAATACTCGTAACCCGACGTGCAAAAGGGGTTGTCAATCCCTTTCGGGCAACGGTGCCAAAAATTGGCAAACGGACGTGAGAGAGTAGTAAATATTGATAGATCGAACGCCAAATAAAATAAAGTGCAGCATGGTATTTTTGTATTTTTGGTTTAATAGGTCTGAAAATAAAAGTTGCAAATAAAGAAAAGAGCGAATAGCAAAACAGATCTTGAAAGCAAATATATTGGAAAAGAGACCCGGGGGCCGTAGGTTTCAATAGTGGCTTCTATCGAGAAAAATAGCAAATGGTGGGTGAACAAATTACTGTTGGGCAATTGATAGAACTTCAAATAATCATGACGATATCCAGGCAATGATCATTATATAGGCATCACGTCCAAGATTAGTAGACTGACTCCTGCCTGCATCTACTACTATTACTCCACACATCGACCGATATCCAGCATGCATCTAGTGTCTTAAGTTCATGGAGAAATGGAGTAATGCAATAAGAACGATGACATGATGTAGACAAGATCTATTTATGTAGAAATAGACCCCATCATTTTATCCTTAGTAGCAATGATACATACGTGTCGGTTCCCCTTCTGTCACTGGGATCAAGCACTATAAGATCGAACCCACTACAAAGCACCTCTTCCCATTGCAAGATAAATAGATCAAGTTAGCCAAACAAAACCCAAATATCGGAGAAGAAATACGAGGCTATAAGCAATCATGCATATAAGAGATCAAAGAAGACTCAAATAACTTTCATGGATAAAAAGATAGATCTGATCATAAACTCAAAGTTCATCGGATCCCAACAAACACACCGCAAAAAGAGTTACATCATATGGATCTCCAAGAGACCATTGTATTGAGAATCAAACAAGAGAGAGAAAGCCATCTAGCTACTAACTACGGGCCCGTAGGTCTACAAAGAACTACTCACGCATCATCGGAGAGGCACCAATGGAAGTGGTGAACCCCTCCATGATGGTGTCTAGATTGGATCTGGTGGTTCTGGACTCTACGGCGGCTGGAATTGATTTTCGTCAACTCCCCTAGGGTTTCTGGAATATTGGGGTATTTATAGAGCAAGGAGGCGGTTCGGGAGGGTACCCAAGGTGGGCAAAACCCACCAGGGCGCGTATGGGCCTCCAGGCGTGCCCTGGTGGGTTGTGCTCCCCTCGAAGCACCCCCCAGGCGCTTCTCCGGCCCACTGGACGTCTTCTGGTCCAAAAAAATCCACAAAAAGTTTCGCTGCGTTTGCACTCCGTTTGGTATTGATTTCCTGCGATGTAAAAAACATGCAAAAAATAGCAACTGGCACTTGGCACTATGTCAATAGGTTAGTACAAAAAATGATATAAAATGACTATAAAATGATTGTAAAACATCCAAGAATGATAATATAACAGCATGGAACAATAAAAAATTATAGATACGTTGGAGACGTATCACACTGCGCGTCTAGTGGTAACGATCTATGAGCCATCTCCCGTAGCATGTTCTTGGTTGTTCTGCGCATAGGATTTTTTTTTATTTGTAGTCGACGCACCCTACCGTAGAACCCAACTGTGGTATCAGAGCCTCTGCTATATGATTTGGATTCAGATCAGATGCATATTAGATATGTGGAGGCGGCAGATGAGATATGTTGTCGTTTATGAGTTCGGCTGTGTGCACGGTTGATGAGATCAACTGCACATGGGGATCGATGAGGCTATGTTGCATAGCGCCTTGTATTTCGTACACGATCACTCAAATCGGTAGAATGCGATTCTAGGCGTAACTTTGTTTTGCAGGTTTGATGTGAATAGTATGGCTCATGTGTACGTGATGCATGTGTGTACTTTATACATGGCCTGCGTGTCATGTTTGTCAGCCGGCAGGAGCCAAAGTGTTGTTATTATAATGTATAACAACCTGCGTGTCGACTTGTGACTCTATGTAAACTTCATTACTAGTTGTAGTAGTTGGATAATAGAGATAAGGTTGGTGGCTTGGCGTCCCGGCGTGACAAACAAGATGGAGTTCCTAGATGGTCATCAGAGTCGGAGCCGACCTGGAAGAACATCCATGAAGGAGCCATACTATTTCACAATATGTTTATTTGTGATTGTTATGCTTCTTTATTTCTATGCATGTTAATATGGTAGAAAGATCCCTCGTTAATATCAAGTGAATTGCCATCCCCGATGTTGCACCTCCACACGTTAAGTACGTCTAGTGGTGGGCTCATAAAATTGGGGTGCTACTAGGTGTCCTTGAACTGAAGGGTTCGTGTCGGACACGGACATGCACTGCATCAGGTTAACTTGACAAGGCTATCAAAACGGTTTTGGGCCTTGTGGCAAAGAAGGTTGGGGGCTGGGGTATGAGATACCTTCCCGACCGACAGGAGTCATATAGAGATATGATTAGCAAGGAGTTGCTTACCGGATAGGCATGTTGTCTAGCAGTGATGCTAAAGCTCACTAGTCGCATGTGCTAGTTGGATCCTGAATCACTAAGAGTTTGCAGAGGGATGCCGACTTTAGTGGGAGTATTTATATTTAAGGCTTGAATTGCTCTACATAAATACATTGCTTAGTGATTGCATATTTCCTGTTGTAGATCAATGGCACCACCTGCTCAACCCAACTTTGCACGGAAATCAATTCTGAAAAAGGATAAACTGAATGGAACAAACTTTACCACCTGGTATAGAAATTTGAGAATTATTCTCAAGCACGATAAAAAGGAACATGTTCTAGAGGATCCACTTCCAGAGGAACCTGTCGATAATGCTAATGCCACAACCAAGAATGCCTACCAGAAACTCGTTGATGAATCAACAGAGATCAGCTGTCTGATGTTGGCTTGTATGGAGCCCGATTTGCAATAGCATTTCGAAAACGTTGAGGCTTACGATATGATCAAGAGTCTCAAGAGCATGTTTCAGACACAGGCTAGGACCGAAAGGTTCAATGTCTGGCAATCCTTGATGGATTGCAAGCTGAAGGAAGGTGGTCCACTGAGCCCGCATGTGATCAAGATGATCGGATACGTGCAAGCTTTGGATCGGTTGGGCTTCCCACTCTTGGATGAGCTGGCTACTGATGCAGTTCTGGGTTCTCTTCCGCCCAGCTATGGGACGTTCATCTCGAACTATCATATGCATGGCATGGATAAGAAGCACACTGAATTGCATGGGATGCTCAAAGTGGCAGAGTAGGATATTAAGAAAGGCACGCATCAGGTGTTGATGGTGCAGAAATCGGCTAAGTTCAAGAAGAGTTGGCCAAGAAAAAGGCTAAGGCAAAGGGCACGGAGACGGTAACCTCTGCCGTTGAGCCGAAGTCGGGACCAAACTCAAAGACCATTTGCTATCATTGCAAGGAGACCGATCACTAGAAGAGGAACTGTAGCAAGTGGCTTGCTGAGCATGGCAGGAAGGCCGGAAATGCTTCTTCAGGCAAAGGTACACTTGTTGCGTATGTTATAGACATTTACCTTGCTGACATACCTAGTAGCTCTTGGGTATTTGATACCGGATTGGTTGTTCATATTTGCAACTCGATGCAGGGGCTGGTAAGCACTAGGCGTGTGGCACAAGGGGAGATTGACGTCAGGGTCGGCAACAAAGCAAGAGTTGCTGCGTTGGAGGTCGGCACGATGCAGCTCCAGCTTCCTTCTGGATTTATTTTGGAATTAAATAATTGTTATTACATTCCTGCACTTAGTCGGAACATTATTTTTGCCTCATGTTTGATGAGTCAGGGTTATGAATTCAATTTAAAGGAGAATGGTTGTCGTTTTATTTGAATGGAATGTTCCATGGCTATGCACCCATTGTTGATGGGCTTTTTATATTGAATCTAGAACAGGAATCGGTCTATAACATGAATATCAAGAGGCATAAGCCTAATGAGATAAATCCGACATACTTCTAGCATTGCTGGCTTGGACACATTAGTCTGAAATGCATGAAGAAGCTCCATGATGATGGGCTCCTAACTTCGTCCAACTTTGAGTCGTTCGAGGCATGTGAATCATGCTTGCTAGGCAAGATGACTAAGTCTCCTTTTGCAAAGAGTTGCGAAAGGGAGTCCGAGCTGTTGGAGCTTATACACAGTGATGTGTGTGGTCCAATGAGCACAACTGCCGGAGGTGGCTATCAGTACTTCGTGACTTTTGCCGACGACTTGAGTAGATATGGGTATATCTATTTGATGAGGCACAAATCAGAAACTTTTGAAAAGTTCAAAGATTTTCAGAATGAGGTAGAGAATCAGCTCGGCAAGACAATAAAGCTTATACGATCTAATCGTGGAGGTGAGTACATAAGCTAGAAGTTCGATGATCATCTGAAAAGCCGAGGTATAGTACCTCAGCTCACACCTCCAGGTACGCAACAGAGAAACGACATGTCGGAATGGAGGAATAGGACCTTGTTAGACATGGTCCGGTCAATGATGAGCAAATCAGATTTACCCTTGTCATTCTGGGTATATGCTCTAGAAACTGCAGCTTTCACACTTAACAGGGTACCATTAAAATCCATAAACAAGACACAACATGAGATGTGGACCAGGAAGAGTCCCAGTTTGTCTTTTCTAAAGATTTGGGGTTGTGAAGCATTTGTCAAGCGACTTATGTTAGACAAGCTTACACCCAAGTCAGATAAATGCATATTCGTGGTATATCCGAGGGAAACCTTGGGATATAGCTTCTACAACCGGGAAGAGAACAAAGTGTTTGTTGCTCGGAACGGGGTTTTCCTTGAGAAAGAGTTTTGCAGTCGGGAGGCCAGTGGGAGGATGGTCCGACTCGAAGAAATTCGAGGACCACTCGGGGAAGGCTCGACTGGTGATGAGATCATACCGGAGTCAGTCAAGGAACCCGTAGTGGAAGCAGCACTGGAACCACGGAGGTCGGAAAGATTGCGCAGAGTCCGTGATGTATTGTTGCTAGAAAGCGACGAGCCGGCCACGTATGCGGAAGCGATGGTGAGCCCAGATTCCGAGGCATGGCTGGAGGCCATGAGATCCGAGTTAAAGTCCATGGATGAGAATCAAGTCTGGGACTTGGTTGATCCGCTGCCTGGTGTAATAGCCATTGGTTGCAAATGGGTCTTTAAGAAGAAAACCGATGTGGATGGAAATGTTCAGATCCACAAAGCTCGGCTTGTCACTAAAGGTTATGGACAAGTTCAAGGAATTGACTACGATGAGACTTACTCGCCTGTAGCGATGCTGAAGTCAGTGAGGATCGTACTAGCTATAGCTGCATATTTTGATTACGAGATATGGCAGATGGATGTCAAAACGGCTTTCCTTCACGGAAATTTAACCGAGGAAGTGTATATGATATAGCCCGAGGGTTTTGTCGATCCAACTAGCGCTAGTAAGGTATGCAAGCTCAAGAGATCCATTTATGGGTTGAGGCAAGCATCTCGGAGTTGGAACATTTGTTTTGATGAGGTCGTCACTGGTCTCGGTTTCATCAAAAGCAAAGAGGACGCTTGTTTATACAAGCAGTTAAGTGGGAGCTCGATAGTGTTTTTGATCTTGTATGTGGATGACATACTACTGATCGGAAATGATGTTTCAATGTTGAACTCGGTCAAGGAATCATTGAATGGCAAGTTTTCAATGCAGGACCTTGGTGAGGCAGTTTACATTTTAGGCATCAAGATCTATAGAGATAGATCGAGGAGGCTGCTCGGCTTGAGCCAGAGCACGTACATAGATAAAGTGTTGAAGCGGTTCAACATGAGTGAGGCTAAGAAAGGGTTCTTGCCTGTCTCACATGGTATAAGGCTAAGCGAGACTCAGAGTCCTTCAACATCTGATGAGCGAAGCAGGATGAGTTGGATTCCGTATGCCTCGGCAATCGGATCCATCATGTATGCCATTATATGTACATGGCCTGATGTTGCTTTTGCAATAAGCCTAACAAGTAGATACCAGGCCAACCCAGGTGAGAGTCACTGGACAGCGGTAAAGACTATTTTGAAGTACCTGAAAAGGACTAAAGAGATGTTCCTAGTTTATGGATGTGAGGAAGAGCTCGTTGTAAGGGGTTACGCCGATGCTAGTTTCCAAACTGACAGAGAAGATTGTCGATCACAGTCCGGATTCGTGTACGTCATGAGCAGAGGAGTAGTGAGCTAGATGAGTTCCAAACAAGATACAGTGGCCGATTCTATCATAGAAGCTGAATACATTGCGCCTTGTGAAGCTGCAAAGGAAGGTGTTGGATCCGGAACTTTCTGGATGATCTTGGTATTTTCCCAGCCTCGGTAAAACCATTGGACCTTTATTGTGATAATTCTGGTGCCATCGCACAAGCCAAGGAGCCAAGGAATCACCACAAGACCAGACACATAGATCAGAAATATCACCTGATATGAAAGATCGTGAAGAATGGTGATGTTGAGTTATGCAAGATTCACACGGATGCAAATGTTGCCGATCCGTTGACTAAGCCGCTTCCACAACCCAAGCATTAGGGGCACGTTAGAGCTATTGGCATTCAATGTCTATTTGATTGACTCTAGTGCAAGTGGGAGATTGTTGGAGATATGCCCTAGAGGCAATCATGTATGATGATATTTCCAATGTGTTTATGAATAAAGATAGTCCTTGGACATTATCAATGATGTATATCAACAAGTACGTGACTTGTTTGTGGGGCTATGCATTGTATGATGACTGTCCTAAAAGGTCCCTAGTCGAAAGGGCTGTGTGGACGCGCAGTCGACTAGACTAGCATATGACACAGACGATGGCTTGGTCTCACTAGCCATGGAGCATTGGATGCTAACTGGATAATATGGACTTGGAAGGATCTGGTCAGATTCAACGTATTCGGACCCGAGTTGAGACAAGTTCCGAGTCGGACAGACCCAACTATGAGACGCAGCGATATGTCATCTGTGAGTCTCTAGTACAACATACATTCTATGTCCTAAGACCTGAGCTGGCGCATGTACTCGGGATGGTGACAAACTTGCTTTGGGCCAACCAAACGCTACTCCGTGACTGGGTAGTTACAAAGGTAGGTTTCAGGCTTGTCCAGACCCATGCTACGAGACATGGTCGAGCAAGATGGGATTTGCCCCTCTGATCAGGAGAGATATACTCTGGGCCCCCTCATGTGATCCGACCAAGATAAGCATGGCCATGCGACAAGGATTATGAGATAATCCAGTTTGTGGTCGGCATCACTGGAACGAGAAAGAGGCCGGGCTAGCACAAGGATGATAGACTCGCCTTGAGCCCGACAACATATATCATGTGGCAAAGGGAACAGCAGTGTGACATGTTGTACAGGTTCGCCAACCGGCTTCATTGTCTACTTGGTGGTCGACAAGCCTTGCTAGAGGCCGCTACCAACCGAGTAGGTCGAAGGTGATCCGACCTGCGACCAAGCAGACTTGAACCTAAGGGGTCGCGCACTTAAGGGAAGGAACCTGTGAGGCCCGATCTGACTCCATGAGTTAGATGTGATCCTACTCGGACTCGGATCCTGGCCGAACAGATTTTGGGCTTTAGGGTCTGTGCGAGGCCCAAGTGTTGAGCCCGTGATGGACGCCTATATAAAGTGGGGGTGCAGCACACTCATGCGGTTGATTGCTTCGGTGCTTTCACTAGGGTTTGCATGTGTTGCGAATAGCCACCTTCACTTGCCGCAGACTGTGTGATCGGACCTAGCAGTCCGCCGCACGCTGTTCCTCCTGCACGCGCGGACATTGTTAGAGGCGGTGCACTTGCACCGCTCCGGTGAACCTGTACGTGGGATCCGTCGACCGGCTGTTTGAGGGGGATCGGACAAGGAGGAGACGATTCACGCGGACGTGCTGCCCCAACTCTTCTTCCACTGCACGGCACTGCGCCTCTAGTGGTAATGATGTGTGATCCATCTCCCGTAGCATGTTCTTGGTTGTTCTGCGTGTAGGAATTTTTTTATTTATAGTCGACGCACCCTACCGTAGAACCCAACACGAACGATGAGCTTACACACGCCCTCAAGAATCCTGAACACCCGAGACGAACACGAGGCAAAGGCGTTGTTCCGTGGGTTGAGGGGTTTGCGGAGTGGAACGCCACTTATAGAAGCCATGCTAGAAAGAAGAAGCAGGAGGAAGACAAGAAGAAGCAGGATGCAGACTAGCTTCAATAGGTAGAATCAAAGCACGCGGAGTTGGAATGCGATTTCATGCGGCAGCAGGAACAGATCGACACACTTAGCTTGGAAAGGGCGTCTCAGCGGCAGCAGCAAGCAGATCCAGCATTGGATAGCACTGTCCCATCTATGCCGAGAAGCAGCGTGGGTTCCACGGGGGTCCCGGCCAATGATGCACTGCTGGCTAGATACCCCGTGGATGATATCAAAGAGACGACAACTTGTGAGCTACACATGAAACTGAAGAACATATCCATGAAGGTGGCGGTCAGCTATGCTTTACCAAATCCCCCTGAAGCAACCTTCCATGGCAATCCGATTCCAGCTGGCTATGCTCGTGTCGGGGTGGATGAAGTGATGTCGGGATATGACTCACTAGAGCTTGATGACCCACAAGTATAGGGGATCAATTGTAGTCCTTTCGATAAGTAAGAGTGTCGATCCCAACGAGGAGCGGAAGGAAATAACAAGTGGTTTTCAGCAAGGTATTCTCTGCAAGCACTGAAATTGTAAGCGACGAGTAGTTTGATAGAAAGATAATTTGTAATGAGCAAGTAACGGTAACGGTAAGTAATATGCAGCAAGGTAGCCCAATCCTTTTGTGGCAAAGGACAGGCCAAAACGGTCTCTTATAATAAGCAAAGCGTTCTTGAGGGTACACGGGAATTTCATCAAGTCACTTTCATCATGTTGGTTTGATTCGTGTTCGCTACTTTGATAATTTGATATGTCGGTGGACCGGTGCTTAGGTGCTGTTCTTACTTAAACAAACCTCCTACTTATGATTAACCCCCTCGCAAGCATCTGCAACTATGAGAAAAGTATTAAGATAAAATCTAACCATAGCATTAAACTTTTGGATCCAAATCAGTCCCTTACGAAGTAGCGCATAAACTAGGGTTTAAGCTTCTGTCACTCTAGCAACCCATCATCTAATAACTACTCCACAATGCATTCCCTTAGGTCCTAATAAGGTGAAGTGTCATGTAGTCGACGTTCACATGACACCACTAAGGGAATCACAACATACGTATAATCAAAATATCGAACACATATCAAGTTCACATGATTACTTGCAACAAGATTTCTCCCGTGACCTCAAGAACAAAAGTAACTACTCACAAATGATAATCATGCTCAAGATCAGAGGGGTATTAAATAGCATAATGGATTTGAACATATAATCTTCCACCAAATAAACCATATAGTAATCAACTACAAGATGTAATCAACACTACTAGTCACCCACAAGATTACTACTTATACTCTTCCTTATGTGATGTCATTACTTACCATAAGATTAGTATATGATCTTTTCCATTTATTTCCTTTCTTTTTATTGGAACATGAAAGTAAAGAAACAAAACTCAAACTACTCTTTATTATATATCTCGCACACGATTACATCAAAAGATCACTAAGCAAGCACTCAAAAAGAAAGGATCGAACTAAACTTTTATTCAACTAAATCAAAAGATAACTAAGGATCGAACTGAAATAGATAAAAGCAAAGATAGTGGTGGTGATACAATACCAGGACACCTCCCCCAAGCTTGGTACAAGCCAAGGGGAGTGTCCATACCATGAACTCAAGTCTCCTTTGGTGATGAAGAAGGTTGTGGTGGTGATGAGGCAGTATCGATCTTGTTCTTCTCTTTCTCCAGCTTGTGTCTGAGGGTGAAATTATCCATCCTCAACTCAGCATTCTCTATCTCAAGCTTTATTATCCTTTTGCATAATGCCTCTTTGCTTTCTTGCTTGAAGCGAGGAGGAACTGGTTCATCTTCATCTTCCTCATCGGTGAACCATATATAGGGATAGGTATCCTTGAAGATATTTTTATCCAAAGGCTGATAAGAAACTGGGCAATCCTCCTCTGAATCTTGAGACGACTTATTTTCAGATTTGTCAGAAAAATAGCAAGAAAGAAGAACAAAAGATTTCTCCACGATACGAAGGTCAATGCATTCGGGGGGTATATAAGATTCTTTTATCCTGGGAAACAAGCAAACGGGAGAAAAACGGAGTCCGGAAGGTACCCGAGGTGGGCACAACCCACCTGGACGCGCCAGGGGGCCCAGGCGCGCCCTGGTGTGTTGTGCCCACCAGGGTTACCTTCCTGATTGTTTCTTATTTTCCTAATTTTTAATATATTCCAAAACTAACAGAAAATATTTTTGCGGATTTTTTGGGGTCCGTTTACTTACCGTATCACGTACCTCCTCTTTTTCGGTTATTCTAGAGTGTTCCGGAAGGTTTCTTTTATGTGTTCTTCCGGTGTCATAGTTTGGATAATATTGCTTTCAACATTAATGGGTGTACCTGAGATATAATGTTTAATTCTTTGTCCATTGACCACCTTCGGGGTAGTACCTTCAGAGTTATTTATTTTAATGGCTCCTGATCAATAGACCTCCTCGATGATATATGGTCCTTCCCATTTAGAGACCTACAAAGAATCTGAAATGAGGGTTGTACAAAAGAACATATTCACCAACTTTAAATTCCCACTTTTGGATTCTTTTTTCATGCCATCTTTTAAATTTTTCTTTAAATAGCTTGGCATTTTCATAGGCTTGGATTCTCCATTCATCTAGTGAGCTAATATCAAATAACCTCTTTTCACTGGCAAGTTTGAAATCATAGTCGAGTTCTTTAATTGCCCAATATGCTTTATGTTCTAACTCAAGAGGCAAATGACAAGCTTTTCCATAAACCATTTTATAGGGAGACATACCCATAGGATTTTTATATGCTGTTCTATAGGCCCAAAGTGCATCATCCAATTTCTTAGACCAATTCTTTCGGGACCTATTAACAATTTTTTGTAATATTAGCTTTATTTCTCTAATGATAAGTTCAACTTGACTACTAGATTGAGGATGATAGGGTGATGCAATTATATGGTTAACATCAGACTTAGCAAGCATTTTACGGAAAGCACCATGAATAAAGTGTGAACCACCATCAGTCATTAAATATCTAGGGACTCCAAACCTTGGGAAATATCTTCTTTAAGCATTTTAATGGAAGTGTTGTGATCAGCACTACTAGTTGGAATAGCTTCTACCCACTTAGTAACATAATCAACAACAACCAAAATATGTGTATACCCATTAGAGGAAGGAAAAGGTCTCATATAATCAAAACCCCAAACATCAAATGGCTCAACATCAAGTGAATAATTCATAGGCATTTCTTAATGCTCACCGATATTACCAATTCTTTGGCATTCATCACAAGATAAAACAAACTTACGGGCATCCTTGAAGAGAGTAGGCCAATAAAAACCAGATTGCAATACCTTGTGAGCAGTTCATTTCTTAACGCTTACCGATATTACCAATTCTTTGGCATTCATCACAAGATAAAACAAACTTACGGGCATCCTTGAAGAGAGTAGGCCAATAAAAACCAAATTGCAATACCTTGTGAGCAATTCTATCTCCCGCATGATGCCCTCCATAAGCTTCGGAGTGACATTTCCATAGGATTTGTCCCTGTTCATGCTCAGGTACACACCGTCTAATAATACCATCTACTCCTTCTTTATAAAGATGTGGGTCATCCCAAAAGTAATGTTTTAAGTCATAGAAGAATTTTTTTCTTTTGTTGGTATGTGAAGCTAGGTGGTATATATTTAGCAACAATATAATTAGCATAGTCAGCAAACCAAGGAGTGTTATGGGAAACATTTATTGCAGCTAACTGCTCATCAGGAAAGCTATCATTAATAGGTTGTGGGTCATCAAGAATATTCTCTAACCTAGATAAGTTGTCAGCTACAGGGTTCTCAGCTCCTTTCCTATCAGTAATATGTAAATCAAATTCTTGTAGCAAGAGAACCCACCTAATGAGTCTAGGTTTAGCATCTTTCTTTTCCATAAGATATTTAATAGCAGCATGATCGGTGTGAACAATAACTTTAGAATCAACAATGTAAGATCTGAATTTATCACAAGCAAACACAACTGCTAAAAATTCTTTTTCAGTAGTAGCATAATTTCTTTGGCCACTGTCTAGAGTTTTGCTAGCATAATGAATGACATTTAATTTCTTATCAACTCTTTGTCCTAAAACAGCACCAGCAGCATAATCACTAGTATCACACATGATTTCAAAAGGCAAGTTCCAATCAGGTGGTTGAATAATAGGTGCAGAAATTAAGGCTTTCTTAAGTGTTTCAAAGGCTTCTACACAATCATCATTAAACACAAATGGAACATCCTTTTGTAAAAGATTTGTAAGAGGCCTAGAAATTTTAGAGAAGTCTTTAATAAATCTCCTATAGAAACCAGCATGACCGAGAAAACTACGAATACTTTTAATATCTCTAGGACATGGCATTTTCTCAATTGCATCAACTTTAGCTTTATCCACCTCAATACCTCTTTCAGAAATTTTATGCCCCAAGAAAATACATTCATTAACCATAAAGTGGCACTTCTCCCAATTCAAGACAAGGTTGGTTTGCTCACATCTCTGCAAAACTCGATCAAGGTTGCTTAAGCAATCATCAAAAGAAGTTCCGTAAACGGAAAAGTCATCCATGAAAACCTCAACAATATTTTCACAAAAATCAGAGAATATAGCAGTCATACATCATTGAAAGGTAGCAGGTGCATTGCATAAACCAAAAGGCATACGTCTATAAGCATAAGTTCCGAAAGGGAAAGTAAAGGTGGTTTTCTCTTGATCAAGTTGTGAAACAGGTATTTGAGAAAAACCAGAATATCCACCAAGAAAACAAAAGTGTGTGTGCTTAGATAATCTTTCTAGCACTTGATCAATAAAAGGCAAAGGGTAATGATCTTTTCTAGTTGCTTTATTTAATTTTCTAAAATTGATTACCATTCTATAGCTAGCCAGTAACAATTCTTTGTGGAATGAGTTCATTCTTATCATTAGGAACAACAGTAATACCTCCCTTCTTAGGGACACAATGAACGGGGCTTACCCATCTACTATTAGCTATGGGATAAATTATACCTGCCTCCAGAAGCTTTAATATTTCAATTCTTACCACTTCTTTCATCTTAGGATTTAAACATCGTTGATGATCAACAACGAGTTTAGCATCAGGTTCCATATTGATCTTGTGCTGACAAAGAGTGGGACTAATGCCCTTAAGATCATCAAGAGTATATCCAATAGCAGCTTTGTGTTTCTTCGAAATTTTCAAAAATCTTTCTTCTTCATGTTCTGAAAGGTTAGCACTAATAATAACAGGATATATCTTTTTCTCATCAAGATAAGCATATTTCAAAGCGTCAGGCAATTGTTTTAACTGTAACACCCCTGTGTATTAGTCACTGTTATCAACTGCTAATAATGCCAAGTCATAACATTTGCAGTGCTTAAACATAGTGGTTAACCAAAACAATTCAAACTCCATTCTGAAAATCAACTCAAATTCAAAAGTGCAAAATCAACTTGCTCAAACACTATGGGAAAATGTTCACTAAATAGCAAATATTCCAGAAGCACTCACAAAATTATAACTAATGCTACTTGGATTAGTTAAATGACTCCAACAAGATGAAACAGCACCAAAACAGCAATATTTAATACATTTAAAATCATTCCAAATTCAAACAAACTCCAAATCTGCCCAAACCAATTTTTGGTGAAAGATAATATTGCATTGCAATATATGGGCCAAGTCTCATATTTTATAAAAGTGCACAAGTGGCCGAACTAATTCAAAACAGAAAATAAATAAAGAAAATAGAAAACAGAAAAGGGGAAATAGGAAAAGGCCACTGTGCACAGGCCTAAGTGCATAGTGCCAGGAGGCCCAGCCCACCAGGCACATTCCCTTCTCCCTCCTCCCTGTGTCAGCTGCGCCATGGCCGCGCGCGCGCGCGCCGCTCGCGCGGCGACACGCCGGCACCCACCGACGAAACACGGAGGCGGAGGGGATAAGGCCGCGCAGGTGCGTTCCCCCTGGCCTCTCAGTTCATTCTAATCAATCGCTACTCGCTCGCTCCGTCCGATTTCCCCCCCCCCCCCCCCTCAGATCCGTGCGAGCCTGAGAGCCATCGTCGCCGCGTTTCACTGTTCGCCGCAGCCACCGGCGCTTGCTCCTCCCTCCTTGGTGTCCAGGCGGTCCGCCAGCGTCTGCCTCGTCTATCGGTGCACCCAGCAGGAGCGGGGAGGCCCTGCAGTGACCGGACGCCGCCACCCCTTTCTTCTCCGACTCCGGTGCTCGCCGACGGATTCGAGCTCCTTTGCTGCTACTAATTCGTCGAGGGTTTTCCGTAACCGCTCGGTGAGCCTCACCTTCGCTCCTCTATCTCGCTGCGATGCTTTGCGATGTCCGTAGCCGCCCGCCGCACTTGGCCGAACGGAGCTCCGCCGTCGTTGGCACTACTATCGCTGTGGCCGTTGACGAGCTTGTCCGAGCTCACGGTCGTGCTCGCCATCATCGTAGAAGTCGAATACGCTAGCTGCCATTGCTTGCCGTGCCCGGAGTCGCCATTTCCACACTCGACCGAACGCCGCCGCCGCCATAGCTGGTCGCCCCCGTCATTTCCGGCCACCTCTGGCCCGGAGACCACCCGCATTGGATGCGGCTCAGCTCGCTCGTTCGAACGCAACAGACCGCGCACAAAATGGAGCCCCCTAGCGCGATCCCGATGAGCTCCGGCGACGCGACGCCATTGTTTTGGTCGCCGGAGCAGCTCCGGCGCCGGCCGCCGACGTGGCTCGGTGGGCGCCACCCTTGAGCCACTAACCGTGGGCCCTGGGGCCCCAGTTGACTCGGTTGACCCAGTCAACTGCTGACTGGGCAACCCAGTGTCACTGACACGCGGGCCCCACCGCCCTGTTAATTAACTAAAACATTTTATAAATAAAAATAAACTAAATATGCTAATTAGTCTATGACATGTGGGGCCAGATGCTAATTAACACTCTGATTAGTTTTAACTAAAATATAATTAGCCACAGAGACTCACATGTGGGTCTATGACATGTGGGTCCAGTGGGACCCACATGTCAGGTTTGACCTGGTCAGCCGCTGTTGGCCTGCTGATGTCAGCATGGCATCATGCTGACATCATATATCATTTTCTGTTAATTAGAATAATTCCAGAAACTCATTTAAACTTCGAAAATTTGTAACTTTTAAACCGTAGCTCAGATCGAAAAACTTAAAACATGAAAGTTGCTCAAAATGACAAGACAAATTTGATCGTGTCGTCTGTTCCGGTGTCGGAACCTCCTACGTAGGAGAACTCGTAACTCCGAGCCCGCTTCCGGTAGATGAATAGTGCACACACACCGGGTAATAAATTTCACGATAATCCTAAAAATAACTAAAATGACCTAGATGCATCTTTAGGCAACCCTGCACTGCATTGTAGCATAGCATGCCCCGTGTTGCATTTGATTGCATTGTATTTACTTGTTTCCTTCCCCCTCTTCTCTCTCGGTAGACCCCGACGCTGACATAGCTCCTGAGGCAGACGCCGCTCCGGAGTACGACTACGTCCCCAATGACCCTGCCCTTGCCGTCGAGCAGACAGGCAAGCACCCCCATTTTGAGCATTCCGATATCGCCCACTCTCTTCCCTCTTATGCTTGCATTAGTAGATACTATTGCTACTGTTATCCTACTTCTGTTGCATAGCCTGTTTATTGTAGCCTACTATTGATACCTGCCTGCTATCCTAAACTGTTTAGAATAGGTTGGTTAGAGCCCTATCAGAGACCCACTTGTCCCGACTGCCCCGCTGGACTCTCAGAACCCGAGCAACGGGATCAAAGATCAGGCCCTGGCACCGCACGTCACTTCCCCCTTAAATTGCTCGACACTACTGGGTTATTATCGAGTGCCGAGGGTGATACCTCGTCAGCACTTCTGATGATAACCTTGTAGGTTAGTTAATCGGTCGTGGTAAGCGAGGGTGATTCCTCCTACACCACCCCCGATACCGACGCTGTCGTGCAACTGTTCAAGTGTGGACCTCGATGGTGATTCCTCCTTCGTTCACCTTGATCATATCATCAAGTGGGATTCCATCGAGGGTGATTCCTCAGGGTTCCTCCTTGGTGTCAGACACACGGAGACTTTGGTTACTATGACTGAACACTGAACCATGATACTAAAGACGGGTCGGCCCTGAGGGGTACCCGCGGGAGCATGAATGCAAAGTGATGTGGAGTCGGGTTGACCTGAGAGGTGCCCGCGAGATAACTACGAGGCGTGGCCGGGCATTCTTAGCCCTTGCCGCAAGTCCTCGAGACGGGGCGACGGGGTCACATCGATCGTGAGTCTCTGCTCGTTACCGCGCGCTCCTAATCCACTAACGGTTTGGATATTTGATCCGAGGGGCCTCTGGCCTGATAGCACTAACCATCACGTGGGCATAGTATGGGCGTTCTGCGTCGTATACATCAGCCGAAGCTCTATTGACGTCAGCGAGGAGCGGCCCATTTTGGATTGGACTGGGAACGCAACTGCGCTTGTATAAGGGGTTGCTAGGTCTGCTTCCTATACGTCCTCACAACGTGCAGGGTTCCCAGGGCGAAGGCCCAAGACCCCTGGGGGCATAGGTTAGTCCGGCGTGCTGACCTCTCTTTAGAGACTAGGTCGGGTTGCAGCGTGTTGCTTAGCCGAGGCCGGGCATGACCCAGTAAAGTGTGTCCGGCCGGAGTTAAGCGAGCGTGGTGGGTAAGTTGGTGCACCCCTGCAGGGAAGAACTAATCTATCGATAGCCTGTCCTACGGTAATGGACACTCGGAGTTGTATCTCGATCGGTACAACTAGAACTGATGACTTGAGATGAAATGGATAGTATGGCTCTGGGATTGCTTTCTCGCAGGGAGTCGAGAAAGAATCTCTGGCCGAGGTTGATGATACTACTACTACTTTACATTATGTTAATCTACACTCTTCTAATGCTGCAAGACCGATGAAGATGTGGAAGATGCTAGTCTTCGATAGGACTAGGCTTTCCCCCTCTATTCTGGCATTTCTGCAGCCTAGTCCACATATACAGCCACCCTTTGAAAATGTTGCATATGTAGTGTAGATCCTCGCTTGCTGAGTACTTCGGATGAGTACTCACGTTTGCTTTATCTTCTTTTTTTTCCCATATCCACTTGTCACATCCAGATGACGGAGCCCCTGAGGTAGCTGCCCCCATCGACGACTACGGCTACTACTACTACCCTCACGGCGAGTACTACTACGAGGAGCCGACGGACGACCAGGAGTAGGATTCGGAGGGTCCTAGGCAGGAGGCCTACGCCTTTCGATCGTAGAGTTTTATTTTGCCCCGCCTTCTAAAGGCTTATCTTCATTTATGTAATATATCTGTACCCAGATATCTGATGCTTCCGCTGACACTTGTATGCCATCGAGCTATGTATTCGAGCCCTCGAGGCCCTGGCTTGTAACATAAAGCTTGTATGAATTTATTTATGTTTTAGAGTTGTGTTGTGATATCTTCAAGTGAGTCCTTAGGCTTGATCGTGTGCATTTACGTGTATGGTTAGTGCACGATTAAGCCGGGGCCGTCACAGGTTGGTATCAGAGCCGACTGCCTCTAGGAATCCCCCTTTCCAACTCCTTGGCCGAAGTTGAGTCTAGTGGTCCAAAAACTGTTTTACTAACATGGTTGTGTGGCTTACGGGCCCACGTCGCCAACTGGGTGGTATTAGGATCTTTTATTCCTCATCTTTACTCTGGGACTCTGATCTCTCTTCTATTCGGGTTTAATAAATTTACTAACACCGACACTTAGGATCTCGTAAATTCCATCCATCCGGAGAGCTGGATTCAGTGCGATTTCCCTGTCATTGATCTGATTAGTCTGATAATCATTTTCCTTTCCATTGTTTTGTTTAACCTTTCAATTCGAGATCTTCTATATTTCTCATCGTCATATGACAACTCTGAACTCCTTTGTTTCAGATGGATCGTCTATTCCTGTCGCGTCCTATGACCCAGCTAGTGCTTCGCACTTGGGCTCGTGATGCCCCTGGGTTTCCAGCTGTTCTGATCGCTCTCTTGACCAGACTGGGCTACCGCTGGTACCCTGAGTACATGGTCTACGAGGTTTACCACGAGTTCAACCAAGAGCAGTACTATGCTGATGTTCGCATCTATGATCAGCAGGATGACTCGGGACACTGAGCTGTACCTTTTCCACGGTATCGGCGTGACGATTGAGATGGCAGTCCATGATGCCGCCTACTCTGCTGTCGCACGTCTCCGAGGATAGCACAACGCTAGCTTGGATGCTTCTGAGTATCGATACATCCCGTATGCCCCTACTGGAGATGCTACTAGATACTACACAGCTACCTGTGCCCCGTACGAGCCTCGTCGCTACGATCAGCGAGTTCTAATTCAGTGTACTCAGGCTCTGGATCGCACTGTTCGCGCTCTTGCTGTCGAGTTGTTTGCCACTCGAGTGTGACTCTACGAGGCTATGACACAGTTGCTACCAGCTGTTCATGCAGGGATACATCCGGAGCATATTCTTTACCCACACAGGACCGAGATGCCACCAGGGATCGATTGGCCTGCTGTGGGAGGTCACACGCATGCACGTGGACCTCTTCTTTCAGCTCGAGACCGGGTTCTGCATCAGAGTGCCCATGGAGCGCAGGATCCTTCTGCGATGAACGTCCGTCGTTCGCACTTGCAGCTACCCCGTTTCAGTGGTTTTCACCGATGTTGATGTAGCCTTTGCTATGTCTCGTTGTGTACTTCCTTACTGCGTGCCTGCGCGCCGCCTAGCATGTCTAGCTTTTGAATTTGCGCCGTTATGCTGCCCAAATGTAACCGACTCTGTATGGACCTGTATGACTTAATGACTGCTAATAAGCATCTGTTGTACTACTTAAATTCCATTGTGTTACGTCATGCATGTCGCTAAACACTAGCATTGGCTTCTGCTAAACTACCCCCGTTGATTTAGCAGGATGGGTGATAACAATCCACCACCGCCGCCATCGCCTGATTATATGGCTGCGATGATGCAACAGTTTGAACTAAACCGCCAATTCATGACGGGGATTATGCAACAGTTCCCTTGTCCCAATGCCGACCAGCTGCCACCTTCCATCACCTTGGCAGAATTTATGCGACTCAACCCATCGTTCTTTCGCAACACAGTCAACCCACTGGATGCCGATGACTGGCTGCGTGACATCTCCTATGAGATGGAGTCTGTTGATGTCGCCCCGGCCAATTATGTCACCTTTGCGACATACCTTCTGAAGGGTCCCGCATCACAATGGTGGGCCACTCACCGACAGACCCTACCACCTGGTACCATCGTCACTTGGGCAGAATTCAAGATTTCTTTCCATGCCCGCTACATTCCTCAAGCTGTCATAGCCCGGAAGAAGGCCGAGTTCCGTAGTCTCGTTCAAGGTAACAAGACTGTGGAAGTTTATCAGCGCGAGTTCCTTGACTTGTCTCACTATGCTGAAGAAGACATTCCTACGGATGACCGAAGGCAGGAGAAGTTTCATGAAGGGCTGCACCATGACATTCAGTTAGCCCTGCTCGTCCAAGACTATCCCGACTTTGCCACCTTGGTGAATAAGGCTATTATGGTCGAGACTGGTCTGAAGAAACACAAGGAAGCGACCAGACGTACTCGAGAAGCGGGCTCATCTTTGGGCTCGTCGTCCCAGAAGAGCCGCATCTGGATACCTCAGAGCATGTACCGTCCAGCAGCTCCTGTGAACAGGCCTTCTTATGCTGCACCTCGTCTGCCTCCTCCATCGCCGAGGCAGCCTCTGCAAGCTCCAACGCCTCGAGCTCCTGCACCTCGTCCTGACAATGGACTATGCTTCAAGTGTGGCCAGCCAGGTCACCATGCTAGGGATTGTTCTCAGAAGCAGAATCAGTTAGCACTTCCTTCTGCTGGCCGTGGTAATGGCCGTGGGAATTCTCAGCCTCGCTACAGCAATGTCAGGCCTTCTTATGGTCGTGGACAGAACTATCATGTCAACATGGCTGAAGCTCAAGATCAACCTGAAACCGTGATGGGTACACTTCTTTTTAATTCTGTACCTGCATCTGTTTTATTTGATTCAGGAGCATCACATTCATTCATGTCGGAAGACTTTGCATTCATGCATGGCATTAAGTGTGACAACCTACATCAGCCGTTAGGGGTCGACACTCCCGCGGGTAGATCTCGAGCCTCCCTGTTCAGCCCCGAAGTCACTGTTGAAATTGAGGGATTAAAATTTCAGGCACTCCCAATTATCCTGAGTTCTTCCAAGATTGATCTTATCTTGGGAATGGATTGGTTGAAGGCCCACTACGCCTCAATCAATTGTGCTACTAAGGTTGTTCACCTTCTACACCCATCAGATGAGTTAGTGAATTACCGAGCTCATATCACTCAGAACGCCGAGGCTCAGATTTATGCCTTGAATGCGTTGAATGCTTCTTCGCTTGAGGGGATAGAGAACGTTCCAGTTGTCTGCGAATTCCAGGATGTTTTTCCAGAAGAACTTCCAGGAATACCCCCTGCTAGAGCTGTCGAGTTTGTTATCGACTTGAAGCCTGGCACCACTCCTATTGCGAAGCGCCCTTACAAGATGCCACCACATCACCTTCTCGATCTTAAGGAAGAGATCGATAAATCACTTAACAAGGGCTTCATCCATCCTAGTTCCTCTGCCTGGGGAGCACCGTCTCTCTTTGTCAAGAAGAAAGATGGTACGAATAGGTTGGTCCAAGATTACCGTCCTATCAACCAGGCAACCATTTAGAATAAATATCCGCTTCCCCGGATCAATGACTTATATGATCAACTTGCTGGATCTTCGGTCTTCTCTAAACTCGACTTGAGGTTGGGTTATCACCAGATCCGTGTCCGCGAAGAGGATATTCCAAAGACTGCATTCGTTACTTGTTATGGCTCCTATGAATACACCGTCATATCGTTTGGCCTAACGAATGCTCCAGCTACGTTCTCCCGTCTGATGAATTATATATTCATGGATTACCTCGACAAGTTCGTCGTGGTATATCTGGATGATATTCTGGTATATTCAAAGAATAAGGAAGAACATGCCGAACATCTTCGCCTTGTTCTGGAGAGGCTTCGAGAGCACCAGTTGTATGCCAAGTACTCTAAATGTGAATTCTGGCTTTCTGAAGTGACCTACCTTGTACATGTGATTTCCAAGGATAGTATCGCCGTTAACCCGGAGCGTGTTCAGGCTATTCTTGACTGGACCCCTCCGAAGAATGCCAAGCAAGTCCGAAGTTTTCTCGGCCTTGCAAGTTATTGTCGACGATTCGTCGAAAACTTTTCCAAGATTGCCAAGCCTCTGACTAATCTGCTCCACAAAGGCGTTAAGTTTGAGTGGACAGACAAGTGTCAGGAAAGTTTCCAGACCCTCAAGGACAATTATGGACTATGACTGTGGTATTTCATATACCCCTGGCAAGGCTAACGTGATGGCTAATGCCTTAAGTCGCAAGTCCTATTGCAATAACCTCATGGTTAAGCAAGCTCAACCCCAGCTTTATGAAGAATTGCGCAAGTTGAACATCTGTATTGTTCCGCAGGGTTCTCTTAATAACCTTGTGGTACAGCCAAACCTTGAGAAAGCTGTTAAAGAAGCGCAAGCCAAAGATGCTGAAATCGATCTGATGAAGAAAGAACTTCACCTTGATAAGTACAGAGATTTCTCGATTGCTGAAGACAGAACCCTGTATTTCAGAGACCGCATCGTGGTACCTCGATTCGAGCTTATGGCAGACAAAGTCATGAAGGAGGCTCATGATACCCCGCTGTCTATCCATCCGGGTAGTACCAAGATGTATCGGGATCTTTGTCAAATGTACTGTTGGTCCAGAATGAAGCAGGACATTGCTCGATATGTTGCTGAATGTGACGTATGTCATCGCGTGAAAGCAGAACATTAGAAGCCCGCTTGAATTCTTCAACCACTCCCTATTCCTTTGTGGAAGTGGGATAAAGTGCAGATGGATTTCATTACTGGTCTTCCCAAGTCTCAGAAAGGTCACGATGCTATTCTTGTCGTCGTCGACCAACTTTCCAAGGTTGCTCATTTTCTACCTGTCAAGGAGACTATCACTGCTAGTCAGTTAGCAGAACTTTACATCTCCAGAATCATTTCACTCCACGGTATTCCGAAGGAGATCAGTTCGGACCGTGGCGGTCTTTTCACATCCAAGTTCTGGGAAAGTTTCCAAGAAGCTATGGGAACTCACATTACATGGAGTTCAGCTTATCATCCCCAATCCCAAGGCCAAGTCGAGCGAGTTAACCAAGTGCTTGAAGATATGCTTCGGGCTTGTGTAATATCGTTCGGTAAGAAGTGGGAAGAATCTCTCCTGTTTGCCGAATTCTCTTATAATAACAGCTATCAAGCCAGCTTGAAAATGGCCCCCTTCGAAGTGCTTTATGGACGTAAGTGTCGAACCCCTCTGAATTGGTCAGAAACTGGGGAACGACCTCTCGTGGGACCGGACATTATCCAACATGCTGAAGAACAAGTCAGAATTGTCCGAGAAAATCTCAAGGCGGCTCAGGACCGTCAGAAGAGCAATTATGATCGCAAACGATGGGGTCTGACTTATCAACCAGGTGATCAAGCTTATCTTCGTGTCACTCCTATGAAGGGCACCCATCGATTCAGAATCAAGGGCAACCTAGCTCCTCGCTATATTGGTCCCTTTCGCATTGTTTCTAGACGTGGACAGGTGGCATATAAATTGGAGTTGCCACCACAATTCTCTCATATTCATGACGTCTTCCACGTGTCACAACTTCGTAAATGCTTCAAGGAATCTCCGCACCGCGTAGTGGATCATGAGATGCTTGAATTGCAAGATGACTTATCTTATAAGGAGCATCCGATCCGCATCCTTGATGAAGCTGAACGTCGAACTCGTCAGAAGACGACCAAGTTCCTGAAAGTGCAGTGGTCGAATCACACTGAAGATGAAGCCACTTGGGAACGTGAGGATCATCTTCGGGAAGAATGTCCCGACCTCTTTCCTTCCACCTCCTAAATTCTCGGGACGAGAATTTCTTTTAGAGGAGGAGAACTTGTAACACCCCTGTGTATTAGTCACTGTGATCAACTGCTAATAATGCCAAGTCATAACATTTGCAGTGCTTAAACATAGTGGTTAACCAAAACAATTCAAACTCCATTCTGAAAATCAACTCAAATTCAAAAGTGCAAAATCAACTTGCTCAAACACTATGGGAAAATGTTCACTAAATAGCAAATATTCCAGAAGCACTCACAAAATTATAACTAATGCTACTTGGATTAGTTAAATGACTCCAACAAGATGAAACAGCACCAAAACAGCAATATTTAATACATTTAAAATCATTCCAAATTGAAACAAACTCCAAATCTGCCCAAACCAATTTTTGGTGAAAGATAATATTGCATTCCAATATATGGGCCAAGTCTCATATTTTATAAAAGTGCACAAGTGGCCTAACTAATTCAAAACAGAAAATAAATAAAGAAAATAGAAAACAGAAAAGGGGAAATAGGAAAAGGCCACTGTGCACCGGCCTAAGTGCACAGTGCCAGGAGGCCCAGCCCACCAGGCCCATTCCCTTCTCCCTCCTCCCAATGTCAGTTGCGCCATGGCCGCGCGCGCGCGCCGCTTGCGCGGCGACACGCCGGCACCCACCGACGAAACAGGGAGGCGGAGGGGATAAGGCCGCGCTGGTGCATTCCCCCTGGCCTCTCCGTCATTCTCCTCCCTCTACTCGCTCGCTCCGTCCGGATTCACCCCCCCCCCCTAGGATCCGTGCGAGCCCGAGAGCCATCGTCGCCGCGTTTCGCTGTTCGCCGTGGCCACAGGCGCTTGCTCCTCCCTCCTTGGTGTCCAGGCGGTCCGCCAACATCTGCCTCGTCTATTGTTGCACCCTGCCACCCCTTTCTTCTCCGACTCCGGTGCTCACCGACGGATTCGAGCTCCTCTGCTGCTACTAATCCGTCGAGGGTTTTCCGTAACCGCTCAGTGAGCCTCACCTTCGCTCCTCTATCTCTCTGCGATGCTTTGCGCTGTCCGTAGCCGCCGCGCCGCACTTGGCCGAACGGAGCTCCGCTGTTGTTGGCACTGCTATCGCTGTGGCCGTTGACGAGCTCGTCCGAGCTCACGGTCGTGCTCGCCGTCGTCGTAGAAGTCGAATACGCTAGCTGCCATTGCTTGCTGTGCCCGGAGTCGCCGTTTCCACACTCGACCGAACGCCGCCGCCGCCATAGCTCGTCGCCGCCGTCGTTTCCGGCCACCTCTGGCCCGGAGACCACCCGCGTTGGATGCGGCTCAGCTCGCTTGTTCGAACGCAACAGACCGCGCACAAAATGGAGCCCCCTAGCGCGATCCCGACGAGCTCCGGCGACGCGCCGCCGTTGTTTTGGTCGCCGGAGCAGCTCCGGCGCCGGCCGCCGACGTGGCTCGGTGGGCCCCACCCCTGAGCCACTGACCGTGGGCCCTGGGGCCCCATTTGACTGGGTTGACCCAGTCAACTACTGACTGGGCAACCTAGTGTCACTGACGGGCGGGACCCACCGCCCTGTTAATTAACTAAAACATTTTATAAATAAAAATAAACTAAATATGCTAATTAGTCTATGAAATGTGGGGCTAGATGCTAATTAACACTCTAATTAGTTTTAACTAAAATTTAATTAGCCACAGAGACTGACATGTGGGTCCCACTGGACCCACATGTCAGGTTTGACCTGGTCAGCCGCTGTTGACCTGCTGATGTCAGCATGGCATCATGCTGACATCATATATCATTTTTTGTTAATTAGAGTAATTCCAGAAAATCATTTAAACTTCAAAAATTCGTAACTTTTAAACCGTAGCTCAGATCGAAAAACTTAAAACATGAAAGTTGCTCAGAACGACGAGATGAATCTGATCGTGTTGTCTATTCCGATGTCGGAACCTCCTACGTAGGAGAACTCATAACTCCGAGCCCGCTTCGGTAGATGAATAGTGCACACACACCGGGTAATAAATCTCACGATAATCCTAAAAATAACTAAAATGACCTAGATGCATCTTTAGGCAACCCTGCACTGCATTGTAGCATAGCATGCCCCATGTTGCATTTGATTGCATTGTATTTACTTGTTTCCTTCCCCCTCTTCTCTCTCGGTAGACACCGACATCGACGTAGCTCCTGAGGCAGACGCCGCTCCGGAGTACGACTACGTCCCCGACGACCTTGCCCTTGCCGTCGAGCAGACAGGCAAGCACCCCCATTTTGAGCATTCCGATATCGCCCACTCTCTTCCCTCTTATGCTTGCATTAGAAGATACTGCTGCTACTATTATCCTACTTCTGTTGCATAGCCTATTTATTGTAGCCTACTATTGATACCTACCTGCTATCCTAAACTGTTTAGAATAGGTTGGTTAGAGCCCTATCAGAGACCCACTTGTCCAGACTGCCCCGCTGGACTCTCAGAAGACCCAAGCAACATGATCGAAGATCAGACCCTGGCACCGCACGTCACTTCCCCCTTAAATTGCTCGACACTACTGGGTTACTATCGAGTGCCGAGGGTGATACCTCGTCAACACTTCTGATGATAACCTTGTAGGTTAGTTAATCGGTCGTGGTAAGCGAGGGTGATTCCTCCTACACCATCCCCGATACCGACGCCGTCGTGCAACTATTCAAGTGTGGACCTCGAGGGTGATTCCTCCTTCGTTCACCTTGATGATATCATCAAGTGGGATTCCATCGAGGGTGATTCCTCAGGGTTCCCCCTTGGTGTCAGACACACGGAGACTTTGGTTACTATGACTGAACACTAAACCATGATACTAAAGACGGGTCGGCCCTGAGGGGTACCCGCGCGAGCATGAATGCGAAGTGATGTGGAGTCGGGTTGACCTGAGTGGTGCCCACGAGATAACTACGAGGTGTGGCCGGGCATTCTTAGCCCTTGCCGCAAGTCCTCGAGATGGGGCGACGGGTCACATCGATCGTGAGTCTCTGCTCATTACCGCGCGCTCCTAATCCACTAACGGTTTGGACATTTGATCCGAGGGGCCTCTGGCCTGATAGCACTAACCATCACGTGGGCATAGTATGGGCGTTCTGCGTCGTATACATCAGCCGAAGCTCTATTGACGTCAGCGAGGAGCGGCCCGTTTTGGATTGGACTGGGAACGCAACTGCGCTTGTATAAGGGGTTGCTAGGTCTGCTTCCGATACGTCCTCGCAACGTGCAGGGTTCCCAGGGCGAAGGCCCAAGACCCCTGGGGGCATAGGTTAGTCCGGCGTGCTGACCTCTCTTTAGAGACTAGGTCGGGTTGCGGCGTGTTGCTTAGCCGAGGTCGGGCATGACCCAGTAAAGTGTGTCCGGCCGGAGTTAAGCGAGCGTGGTGGGTAAGTTGGTGCACCCCTGCAGGGAAGAACTAATCTATCGATAGCCTGTCCTACGGTAACGGACACTCGGAGTTGTATCCCGATCGGTACAACTAGAACTGATGACTTGAGATGAAATGGATAGTATGGCTCTAGGATTGCTTTCTCGTAGGGAGTCGAGAAAGAATCTCTGGCCGAGGTTGATGATACTACTACTACTTTACATTATGTTAATCTGCACTCTTCTAATGCTGCAAGACCGATGAAGATGTGGAAGATGCTAGTCTTCGATAGGACTAGGCTTTCCCCCTCTATTCTGGCATTTCTGCAGCCCCGTCCACATATACAACCACCCTTTGAAAATGTTGCATATGTAGTGTAGATCCTTGCTTGCTGAGTACTTCGGATGAGTACTCATGTTTGCTTTTTTTTCTTTTTTTTCCCATATCCACTTGTCGCATCCAGATGACGGAGCCCCTGAGGTAGCTGCCCCCGTCGACGAATACGGCTACTACTACTACCCTCCCGGCGAGTACTACTACGAGGAGCCGACGGACGACCAGGAGTAGGATTCAGAGGGTCCTAGGCAGGAGGCCTACGCCTTTCGATCGTAGAGTTTTATTTTGCCCCGCCTTCTAAAGGCTTATCTTAATTTCTGTAATATATCTGTACCCAGATATCTGATGCTTCCGCTGACACTTGTATGCCATCGAGCTATGTATTCGAGCCCTCGTGGCCCTGGCTTGTAACATAAAGCTTGTATGAATTTATTTATGTTTTAGAGTTGTGTTGTGATATCTTCAAGTGAGTCCTTAGGCTTGATCGTGTGCATTTGCGTGTATGGTTAGTGCACGATTAAGCCGGGGCCGTCACATTAACTCGAACACAGGATCACCTTTAGGTGGAGGTGGACCTCCTAGAGTTTCAATAGGCAAATTGTGTTTAAGCAGAGGTCGTTGTTCAAAGAAGATTCTATCTATTTCATTCCTTTCATGCATATGCATATCATTTTCATGGTCTAGCAAATATTGTTCTAGTGGATCAGTAGGAGGCACGGCAATAGAAGCAAGACCAATTATTTCATCCTTACTAGGCAATTCTTTCTTATGATGTTTTCTACTGAACTTAGAAAAATTAAACTCATGAGATTCATCACCAAAACTAACACCGACAGTTTTTTTCTCACAATCTATTTTAGCATTAACGATGTTCAAGAAAGGTCTACCAAAGATAATGGGACAAAAGTCATCTTGTGGGGAACCAAGAACTAGAAAATCAATAGGATATTTTATTTTCCCACACAAGACTTCAACATCTCTAATGATCCCAAGTGGTGTGATGGTGTCTCTATTAGCAAGCTTAATAGTAACATCTATGTCTTCTATTTCAGCGGGTGCTATGTCATTCATAATCTCTTGATATAAGGTAAAAGGAATAGCACTCACGCTAGCACCTAAATGACATAAACCATGATAACAGTGATCTCCTATTTTGACTGAGACAATAGGCATGCCAACCACAGGTCTATGTTTATCTTTTTCATCTGGTTTAGCAATTCTAGCAGCTTCATCACAAAAGTAAATAACATGCCCATCAATATTTTCTACCAAGAGATCTTTAACCATAGCAACACTAGGTTCTACTTTGATTTGTTCAGCAGGCTTAGGTGCTCTAATATTGCTTTTATTGACCATGGTTGAAACCTTAGCATGTTCCTTTATCCTAATTTGTTCAGCAGGCTTAGGTGCTCTAATATTGCTTTTATTGACCACGGTTGAAACCTTAGCATGTTCCTTTATCCTAACAGGAAAAGGTGGTTTTTCGATATAAGTAGTAGGTACAACTGGATCAACATTATAAATAATAGTTTCATCTTTGGCTATTACCGGTTCTTTAATTTCTTCTTTGATAGGTGGGTGATATTTAAACCACTTCTCCTTAGAGAGATGACCATGAGTAGTAAATGATTCACAAAAAGAAGCTACTATCTCTGAGTCAAGTCCATATTTAGTGCTAAACTTTTGAAAAACATCGGTATTCATAAAAGATTTAACACAATCAAACTCAAGCTTAATACCTGACTCTTTACCTTTGTCGAGTTCCCAAACTTCAGAGTTGCATTTAATTCTTTCTAAAAGATCTCACCTGAATTCAATAGTCTTCTTCATAAAAGAACCAGTACAAGAAGTATCGGGCATGGATCGATCATCATGAGAAAGCCAAGCATAAAAATTCTGAATGATAATTTCTCTTGAGAGCTCATGATTTGGGCATGAATATAACATTGACTTAAGACTCCCCCAAGCTAGAGAGATACCTTCTCCTTCACGAGGCCAAAAATTATATATGTAATTCCGATCACGATGAACTAGATGCATAGGATAAATTTTTTGGTGAAATTCCAATTTCAAGATCCAATATCATCGCATAGTCTATACCATGCTAATGCTTTTCCCTTCAAAGATAAAGGCAAAAGCTTCTTCTTAGCTTCATCTCCAGGTAAACCTGCAAGCTTAAATAATCCACAAATTTCATCCACATATATCAAGTGCATATCAGGATGTTCGGTTCCATCTCCTGCATAAGGATTAGCTAGCAGTTGTTCTATCATACCCAAAGGAATTTCATAGAAAATATTTTCAGTAGGTGCAGTAGGTTGAGGGGCAACTAATTGTGGTTCCGATCGAGGTGAAGATACCCCGAACAAACCCCTCAAAGGATTGTTCTCTATAGTAACAAGTGACAATAAATTTCAGCACGTAGTAATAATTTTTCCATACCGATTTCCACTTACCAAGAGAGCTTCACTACCCGGCAACGGCGCCAGAAAAGAGCCTTGATGACCCACAAGTATAGGGGATCAATCGTAGTCCTTTCGATAAGTAAGAGTGTCGAACCCAACGAGGAGCAGAAGGAAATGACAAGTGGTTTTCAGCAAGGTATTCTCTGCAAGCACTGAAATTGTAAGCGACGAGTAGTTTGATAGCAAGATAATTTGTAACGAGCAAGTAACGGTAACGGTAAGTAATATGCAGCAAGGTATCCCAATCCTTTTGAGGCAAAGGACAGGCCAAAACGGTCTCTTATAATAAGCAAAGCGTTCTTGAGGGTACACGGGAATTTCATCTAGTCACTTTCATCATGTTGATTTGATTTGTGTTTGCTACTTTGATAATTTGATATGTGGGTGGACCGGTGCTTAGGTGTTGTTATTACTTAAACAAACCTCCTACTTATGATTAACCCCCTCGCAAGCATCCGCAACTACGAGAAAAGTATTAAGAATAAATCTAACCATAGCATTAAACTTTTGGATCCAAATCAGTCCCTTACGGAATAGCGCATAAACTAGGGTTTAAGCTTCTGTCACTCTCGCAACCCATCATCTAATAACTACTCCACAATGCATTCCCTTAGGCCTAAAATATGGTGAAGTGCCATGCAGTCGACGTTCACATGACACCACTAAGGGAATCACAACATACATATCATCAAAATATTTAACACATATCAAGTTCACATGATTACTTGCAACAAGATTTCTCCCGTGACCTCAAGAACAAAAGTAGCTACTCACAAATGATAAGCATGCTCAAGATCATAGGGGTATTAAATAGCATAATGGATCTGAACATATAATCTTCCACCAAATAAACCATATAGTAATCAACTACAAGATGTAATCAACACTACTAGTCACCCACAAGTACCAATCTAAGGTTCCGGTACAAAGATTGAACACAAAAGATGAACTAGGATTTGAGATGAGATGGTGCTATTGAAGATGTTGATGGAGATTGCCCTCCACAAGATGGGAGAGTTGTTGGTGATGATGATGACGATGATTTCCCCCTTCGGGAGGGAAGTTCCTCGGTGGAATCGCTCCGCCGGAGGGCAAAAGTGCTCCTGCCCAAGTTCCGCCTCGAGACAGCGGCGCTTCGTCCCAAAAGTCCTCCCCTTATTTTTTTCTAGGTCAAAATAACTTATATACTAGAAGATTGGCATCAGAGGTGGGCCGAGGAGGGCACAAGCCACCAGGGCGCGCCTGGGGGCCCTGGTGCGCCCAAGTAGGTTGTGCCCACCTGGTGGGCCCCCTCTGGTAGTTATTTGCTCCAATAATTCTTAAATATTCCATAAAAAATTCTTCGTGAAGTTTCAGCTCATTTGGAGATGAGCAGAATAGGTAACTCTAACATAGCTTTTTCAGGTCCAGAATTCCAGCTGCCGGCATTCTCCCTCTTTGTGTAAACCTTGCATATTATGAGAGAAAAGGCATTAGAATTACTCCATAAAGCATTATTATGCATAAAAACATTATAAATAATTGTAGGAAAACATGATGCAAAATGGTCGTATCAGAGGTTGACTTTCCTGGAGGTCAGGAGGAGCACACACACTGGGAAAAGCCATACGTGGTATCATTGTATGGAGAAAGGATTGCATCGTCTTTCCAAACTCGACGCCAAGGGCACCGACTCCTCCTCCAAGTTCATCGCGTCAGCCGACTCCTCCAAGTCCGCCGCGTTAGCGAACTCCTCCTCCAATTCCGCCGCGTCAGCCGACTCCTCCTCCAAGTCCGCCGCGTCAGCCGACTCCAGCCCACCCCGAGACGGTGCCCATTGCGTGTCCGCAATATCGATCTCTGCTGCGTGAGCCGACTCCAAAGCGGAAGATAGCACCAAGGAAGAAAGACAATCCTCTTGCCAAAACGAAGTTGGCTTACGAGATGACTGATGAGGAAACCAATGCCCAAGTGGATGCCAAAGTGAAGGCCCATTTTGCACCGAAACCGCCCCCGCCGCCAAAGGAGAAAATACCTGAGAGAGTCATACAACACTTTGTGGATCTTTCTAAACCGGCTGTGGAGAGAAGGAGATCAGACTATGAACGCTCTATTAGCAAGTCATATCATGCACAAAAAGACAAGGAGTCGAGCCTTACAGGTAGTAATAAAAGCGGGGAAACTGTTCCCCAGCTCGGAGAACAGGCAGTGCAATCGATCCCCCCGCTCAAGGTGAGTACCGATTTCACGGTAACCGACGCTGCTAGACAGATGGCTAGAGAGGCCGGTATCACTGTTGAACAACTCCTAGGCACCGAGGCCCTTCCCACGAGTCCGGAGGAACTAGCATGAAAATATGTCCCCGGGAACCCTCTGGTCAGGCCTGAAGAGGTCCCGCTTCTATCAACGCAAATGCACAAATTGCATGACTGGTACCTGAGAGAAATAAAGATCGAGCGAGAGAGCCTCATGGTGAAAGTCAAGCGAGAGCATTTCTTCAATGCAAAAGATGTGTGGATTGACTTTCCAGAACTTTTTCAGTTATTCAATCAAGACGCACTCGACAAATCCCTCGTCAGTTGCTATTGTCTGTAAGTGATTTCTTTCTGTAATTTAAGTCTCTAGCTCAGCTCGTTCATTGCTTGTAATTATCCTCACTATATTCTTTTGTGTGGTATTCTGCAGAATGAAGATTTTTGAAATGAACCGAGATGGAGTCTATGGCATTGGGTTCATTGACCCAAATACCGTTTATGAAGATGTGTTAAAAAAGTACCCAGATGACACAGAGGCCAACTTGCTAATGTTTTTGAAGGAACTAAATGCCAAACCAGAAATAGTATTTCCTTACAAATTCAGGTGAGTGTTACTGTCTTGTACTACAAATTCTATTTTGCTTACTCGATGTTAAGTGTAGTTGATGAGTTATGCATGCCAGCTTATGCAAACGTGTGCGCAGTTTCCACTGGATCCTGCTAATCATTAGAGTTGACGCGGGAAAAGTTGAAGTACTCGACTCACTAGGTAAAGACCCTCAAGAATACTACAGCCTGTATTTGATGCTCAACAGGTAATTTCAATCATTATTGCACTATGTCGGTCTCTTTAGTTCATTTCATGATATCAAGTAATTAATTAATAACTCCTTTATTCATTTTTTTTGCCGGGTAGGGTTTGGACAAAGTTCACCGAAGAGATAGTCGGTGCATGGGCACCAAAGCTGAAATGGGTGCGATCCAAGGTAATTAAGTAGTACTAGCTACGTTCGTGCATCTCTTTAATTATAGTTTCAATACCATTATGTATTTGATTGAATTCTATTCTCGTAAAGTGCATGAGGCAGGAAAAGGGGAATAATTTATGTGCATACTATGTTTGCGAGAACATTTGCATTATGACGTCCGAAAGAAGCACATCTACAAGACAACTTTGGGTACGTTTGCTAGAACACTATTCACAATTTTTATATATCATGATCTAATATATATACACACAACTAATATATTCATATTGACCTCCTTCTTTAAAGACTATGGAGATGCGGGATAACCTCCTACCAAAGGACCGCACACGAGCACTTCAAGAGGAAATTGCGGGATTTTTGCTTGAGCAGGTCATAGCACCCGACGGACAATATCAGTTCACCTAATGCCTGCATGTAATGATCTGCAAATTGTAGGAGAAATTATCTCTACTCTTATAAAAAAACGAGTTGGTGATGATGATGTGCCTGCCATCTTGCAATATAGACTGTCCGATCTATATCTGACGGATAGAAAGCAAACTATGGCAATTTTGCAAAAAGATACCTGCATCTCTCTCCACATTTGGAGATAAGGCCTTCCCTCATTCATCCTTATCTCCCACAACCTCATTGTTGAGCAATTAAAAAAGGAAGCCTCTGGAACAAGCTGGCATGGTGGTCGCTGCCGGTGTCGTCCATCCCCATGCATCCGCTCAGTCCGACCACCAATCACCACCACGCCCCACTTCTCCTCACCTTATTTCTCCTCTTTCTCGAGATATCATTTGTATTTACACATGGGATTACTCCCGTATGGGTCAATCACATTAGGTGTTTTATAAAAAAATTGCATCTCGATGTTCCGTGCAATGCACGGGCATCTTGCTAGTATATACCAAATTGTATATATATATATATATATATATGTGTGTGTGTGTGTGTGTGTGTGTGCGCGTATGCATGGTCGTATGAGAAATTCTATGATATATGATTGGTTCTACGAGAAATTCTATTACATATGCATAACGTGTAAATTATGTAGTAGCATAAAATATGTTTGAAATAAAAAAGAATTAAATGGAAAACACAAAATGAAAAGGAAAAATAAACCATAAACCTAAACCCCTAAACTTTTAGTCCCGGTTGGTGTTACCAACCGGGACAAAAGGTCCCCAGCCCCCGGCGCGCGCTGCCGGCCACGTGGAAGGGATTTAGTCCCGAGTCATGGCCAGCCGGGACTAAAGGGTGGGGGGCTTTAGTCCCGACTTATTAGTCCCGGTTGGTGAACCGGTACTGAAGGCCCTTACGAACCAGGACTAATGGCCGATCCTCTACTAGTTGCCTTCTTAGAGGGAGAAATCTGACACACGATCCTTCAAAGCAACTCATTTTTCTAGGAAAACACCCACATAGCTCTTCTAAAACTCAAACACTAACAAGCACTCATGATTACCTTATCAACCATAGTGTTCACAGAGAAAGTAAGTGCTTATAATCTACTAAACCTAGCAGCCAAGGATTGATCTCCAATCCAAAGATTCTCCCAGATTTTAGTAGCCTTATCATCATGGACTTCTTTTCTCCAAAAGGTGTTGAACATATGTCCATTAAGGCATTTCAAAATTGGGACTTGCGATAAAAATTGTTGGCTTGTGACAAGGTCTGCTTTTTGAGATATTTCTTAAAGAGCAACTCTCAACAAATCCCATTTTCTATGACCATTTTCCAAGAAGGGCTATGTATCATAAACCCAAGGTTTACAACCCTTTAGTTACTCCGTAGAAAGATAGCATGTAGATAGGTTTCTTACTAAGAGAGGAGCAAGGTCAACCTACCTCAAATGAGAAGCAGCTTCCCTTGTCAAAATTGAAGTTTCTTCTTTATGCTATCCTCAATAGGTTTCCAATCTTTATATAAGATCCTAACACTACTAATAGGAATGCCTAGATATGTAATGTTTTTTTAACAAAATATGTAAAGCAATAAGCCTCACTTTTGCGAAAGTTTGTTTGACCCCTAGCAGTTGTTCAAAGAGACATTTTTTTTTAAATTACTAGCATTCTCCTCCCCTTCCTCGAGGAGAAACAATGTATCATCTGCATATTGCATGATATCATGTCCATTTTGTGAAGGTCAGAGGCTAAACCTCTAATGAACCCAACCCCCCTGCCCCTTATGAACCAAATAAGCAAGTGTATCCACTCCAATATTAAATAGAAGGCATGATAAGGGACCTTGCCTCATACCTTTATAAGTTGTGAGTAAGCAGTAGAGCTAAACTACTTATTACAGTTCAACACAATACATCATCACATTCCAAGTATCCGAATTGCAGCCGCTCATCCATGCTTCCTTTGCATATGCTTCTTACGCCACCACATTCAGCATTCGAGCTCTTTGATTAATTTGGCTATTTCTGCAATAAAGTTTTTTCCTTTGACGGTGACTACGGCGGGCTTGCCCCAGCCTGAACTTGTATTGAAGATCAGAGGAGAAACCTCTAGAACAGTGATACAAAGTTATCCGCTAATTACAGGGTTGTTGAACGCACCCCAACAGAAGAAAGGCTAAATTCTCTCAGACAAATGAAATAACATTGACCCCCAATCTCGGAGAAGAACGGTTCTTACAACACTGGGGCATCGATTAGACCAAATAATCAAGTCATCAGCGCACCGTCTAAGGGAGACATGCAGTCCCTCGCAATGGCATTGCATTCCTTCACTTCCAAATGTTCCATAAGAGCGCAATGAGCACCGTGGATCTGACCTTGTTATTGCGTTTCTGCAAGAAAGTCTAGCAGGATCATCAGGAAATTGCTGTTTAAATTACACACATTCATAGTATCCCATTTTGTCCAGCAAACTGCTGCACCCCTAGAACCCTATGCACCCCCAGAGTACAAGTTTGCGCAGACAAGACAGAAAATATGTGAACCTGCTGTGTGTGTGTGCGTGTGTGTGTGTGTGTGTTTTATATGTATTTGTGACAATTTTTAAATTAATTTGTAAGCTACACAAAATGGCAAATTTGAAAATCCATATGATAGCAATCCATATATTTGTCTTATTTGTGTGCACATAACTGAAAAAATATTTTTAGCCATGATGGCCTTCACTAAAAAAAAGAAAATATATTTTAATGAAACAAAATTGCACTCCGTATCTAGACAAATCTAAGACAAGTAATATGGATAGGAGGGAGTATATACTTCAAATCTCTATATGTATTTTTTTTCCAGAAAATTTTGAGGCTTTAAATATTGTTCGGTCATTGCAAAAAGAGTAGGACAAGTAATATGAAAATTTTGAGTATCCACATCAATCAACAGAATACATACTCAAATTTCTAATTAATATAACCTGTCTTGGTCTCGATGTAGAAAAACATCCAGCAGCGCAAACATTTTTTTCTTTGACTTATAATCACACCGTACTCAATAGTCAACATGAAAACAATTATACTACTAGGACAGGACCCCACACCTAGATGTTGATGGCCATCTATGTTGACTAACTTGGCAACAAGTACTGCTCTAAGACAATGTGATAACATTTGATAAATTTGCAAGACTGCGGTCACAAACTCACAAGCTCAAACCAAGTGTCCTTCCTCCTGAAGCACACACTTCTTTCCTTTTCCTTCCCGGCGTAGGTTGCCGTGCTGGCACCATACAGCTTGCCGTGTAGTTGTAGTAGGGCGGTATGCGAGATCTCCATACGAGAGCCTCAAATTTCCCTCTGGGCAATGTACCACCACGCCCCGAGATGATTTCCTGCACACTGATCTTGGGGACTTGCTCACTTGAATCTGACTGGTAATGGCTGCAAATCAAGAAATATTCGCAGCTCCTCCCCAATCTCCACTGATACCGCTGTCCATCTTCGCACGCAAGGAGATGTGCCTTTCTATATGCTCTCAGGCACCCAAGGATTGCTCGCCAGAATCTGGGACTGAAGTTATCTCACAGTAACCCGGCAACTATATGCCCACCCATCAAACACTGTCTATGCTCTGAAGCGATCTCCATGGCCATCACCACCATGCTTGGGTGATCATCAGGGTCTGTGCCTCCAAACGCGTGCGACTTGAAGAAATACCAATAGGCTTCTCGAGGGACACGGCCCAGTCGAAGCGCTTCCGTCGTTCCCAGATCCACAATTATGTCTGAGCGACTGGTGACTATGATTTTACTCCCACCGCACGGTGCCATACGGGTAATGGAAGATTTCAGACTTCTCCATGCTCTCTCGTTGATGCCCTCGGCAGTTTCCACAATGATCAGCAACCTGTTGTGAGATTGAGTGGCACGATTCCGATGTCTGACTTTGAAGTTGCTGCCCTCTCTCAGGTCGATCACTCCATCCTTGAGGCTACCTTCTGGAAAGAAGAGGATCTCTGAGAAGCGACCGCGCACACTGTCATCCCTAGTCATAGACACAAGTTAACCTCCATGGAGGGTCAGTAGGAGAAGCTCGTACATGTGCATCAATATAACGTGAATTAGCCTCCTTAATTTCAACGATCAGCTGCTCATCCCAGAAGAGAGCCAGACCTCCACTATAACCTTCACTACTAACTCCAGCAAACCCACTCAGCCCCAAGCGATTGCACAAGCGCTTGACCTTCTCCTTAGCTTGTCTAGTCTCACATAAGAAAACAAAGCTAGGCCGATGAAGTTGGTTCAGGGATACCAGGTCACGTACTGTACGGGATCCTCCAATCCCCCGGCAATTCCACACCAAGCAATTAATTGCGCGTGCCGTCGCCACATGTGTCTCTTGTGTGGCCTCCATCGCTATCCGCGACTCTGGGCTAACCGCCGCGTGGCTTGTAGAGCCCCCGACTGCTGGCTTCGGGTGGGTAGCGTCCTCACCGGATGCCCCTATCTCACCCCCACCAGTATTCAGGTTCACTAAAGGAGCCCCCGGCTGGATCATCCCAGGGCTCGCCGGCGTATCCGTCAAAGGGTGCCCTGAGGCCCGATGTTGCATGTTCTCCGGCGACGTACATCGGTCTGGTGGTTCACGATCCTGCACTTTCCGATGGCCAGCATCAGCAACCTTGATGTTTGCCTGGTAGGCAGTCCTCATATTTCCCAGCCCACAAAAAGATTCTCGATCTGATTGAGGGATCAATCTCCCGTTCGCATCAGTTTTCTTTGAACACTTCAAAATCGCGGAGCTGGCAGACGAAGCCGCACAGGCGGACGAGGCCGCGCAGGCGGACGGAGCCGCCACATGTCCACCTAATAAACAAGATGTAACCAAATTTATATAAAAAAATATGAACATTTACGATACTAAAATTATATAGTATGAAAATACATTTTATGGTGCATCTAATAATATTGATTTTATATTGTGAATGTTGATATTTTTTAATATAAAGTTAGTCAAATTTTACAACGCTTAACTTTGACCATACTTTATATGCAGATTAAAAAAAAACGAAGGGAGTATTGCAGTAGTAGAAAGGAGACTGTTTGCATATAGGGATACGTTTTACTGCAGCTATTTTTTTTTATTTCATAATAGTATAAGATGTTTCACAAAGCAACGTTCTCTTTTTTCCTTTTGTGAAACGAAACTTCTGTGAATGCTGTTTATGCTGGTCGAGTGATCTAGATACCTTCTCAATCTGAATTCACTCGGTATTTAACATATTTTGCTACTACACGATACTGTTTACATCTTGTTTCTAAGCGGAGGCAAGGGCACATTAATTTAAAAGAATGTTCTTAAATATGCAGATGACACAACTCTATTCTTAGAAGATAATGTTGACCAAACTAGTCATCTGAAAATGGGTGCTCACTTGCTTTGATCAAGTTTGTGGCACGAAAATCAACTACAATAAAAGTGAGCTCCTTTCATAGACACTTGAGGTTGTAGTGGAGGTAATTTTCCTATTAAGTACTCCCTCTGTAAACTAATATAAAAGCGTTTAGATCACTATTTTAGTGATCTAAATGCTCTTATATTAGTTTACAGAGGGAGTACTTATTTAGGTATCCTCCTCCATCATGACATGCTCACGAAGGAAGAAACTAGTCTATCATAGTTTTTTTTTTTTTTTGAGAAGGATAGCAGGCTGGAGAGGCACTGCACGCTTCTCTGTTATAGAGGTAGACTCATCCTCACCGAGGCTTGCCTGGCTAGTATTCCTATTTACCTGATTTCCGTTTTCAAATTCCCTAAATGAGCCACTGAACTAATAAATACTCAGAAATTTGAAAGCCATAGAAAATTGCATTTAGCTTATCAGAGATTAGTTTGCATGAAAAGAGTTTGGGGCTTGGGGTCCCCAATATTTAGGGGATTAATATCCGCTTACTAGGATTTTGGATCAGAAGATACTCTACGTTGATCGGTGAGGCATGGTTGGCCACTAGAGTGGATCCGTTTCATGGCACAGAGCAAAAGGGCATAACATTTTGGCAAAATGTGCATGATTAGTTTCATGAACAAAAGTGATATGACCCATACCGCACGGAAGTGATCCATGTTTGCAATCCGAAGTTGTTATCCCATCGATGATACATCATTTAAGAGGCCGTCAATTAGTTTTGAGGCTCGTACAAACAAGTGCAAAACTGTTGGCCAAATGGCACATCACTACTTGAGCTCGTAAGTTTCATGGCTTGCTGCTCTATAAGGAAGAAATTTCAGGACATTATCACCGAGAAGGTGGAGGCATGTGCCAAACGCTATGAGGTCAAGGAGGAAAAGAAGACGGAAAGGTTTGGCATGTTCATGGACATGTAAAATAGGAAGCTCAATCTCCAAGAGAAGAAGCTTAAGGATGAATGCCGTTTTTTAGGAGTCCAAGATGTTTATCATGAAGGCGGCAAACTTGAATCCTGATGCGGCCAAGTATGTGCAAGACTACCATGCTACCATGTTGAAGCTATTAGCACAAATGGATGGTGAAAAGAGGCCAAAAATTAACGCCTTGGGCATGGACAACTAGACTAAGAGCTTTTGTGATCGATGGGCGTAAAAACTTGTTGAATATCCGATGCTTTTGGTTGTGATTGCCCATACTTGTAAACAATTAAATGTATGGTTAAATTGCGACTGGTGTAGATATTCATGTAGGGGGGGGGGGGGGGATATTTGATGCCTGCAGTTGGACATCTGACGCCCTGTCCGCTATCCGCAAACAGGTCCGAATGTATCCCGCGCTCCAACATGGATCGGCAAATCATCCACAAATGTTCAGACCATACGGTCCAAACACTTTTGGACATCCAATAGCGGACGTTTGGTTCCTACGGTTGGATGGCCGACCCCATGCTCGGTCGTCCGACTACACTTTTGGTTCTGTTCGTTTGGGTCTGGTTAGAGTTGGATGGATGCTTATATTTTTGGACATCCAACAACATTTATTTTTTCTATTTTCTGTATTGTTATTTTCTTATTTTTTATATTATCGGTATTTTTCTCTCTTTTTTTATTTTTTTTCTGTATTTTCCTTAAATTTTTATACCAAAACGGCCCACAAGGCTGAAACGCAACGCAGACCGGCCCATGGCCGTGCCATGCAGGGCCCGCCCATATGGCATGACGGCAGTATCTCTCTGCCCCCTAGTTTTTTTGGCGAAGCCTTTCTATCACTTGCCAGTTCGCCCTCTTCTCTTCCATGCTCCCAGCTGCCACCGCGCCTCCCGCCTCGACAAATCTGGCCCCTGCTCCCGGCCGCAGCCGCCACCATCCGCTGCCGGCTGTGCGCCCCTGCTCGCGGCCTCGGCCCCGGCCGCCATAATCTTCCTCCGGCAGCGCGCCCCTGCTCCTGACCGCTTCCGCCATCATCTGCTGCCGGCGGCGCCCCCCGCCATCTCCACTCCCCGAACCATGCGACGCGCGTGGCAACCCCCTACGACAGCTGCGCCCTCTGGTGGACGACGACACGTCCACGACCACGAGCCACACGGTCGTCGCGAGCATGAGCCCTGATCAGATGTTCTCAATGTGGCTGAAGTTCAGGTTGAACTGGATGCAAATTTGAGCGCATACCGGCCAGGTATGGATGCTTTTCCCGTATCAACTTAATGTGTCGCTTTACTGATTAGCTGAACCTAGATTATATATCCATTATTCGTAGAGAGTGCATCGTATGGGATTTGTCAGGAACTCAGGATGGATTTACAAATTAGCTGAAGTCTGTTGTGCTTGTTGAACCTCGTATGAAACTGAACAGAAAACTTGCGTTCTGATAAGACTTCTCTTTCCACAACACACAAACAAAACATGCCATAAGTAAAAGAATCGTATGGTCAAACTTGTCCTTGATCGACGGACGGCTATGATAAAAGAGTACTTTCGTAGGCTAATCCACATGTCAACAATCAACAATTAAGGTATTGTAGCCAAACTGATCAGTTATGATAAAAGAGGTTTTTGGATTCCGAGAGAATTATTATTCTCCAAGACCCTCTTATCATACGGTGCACATGTCAACAATTAAGGTATTGTAGCCAAACTGATCAGTTGGCAAAAAGGAGAAACCCGTATATACCTTTACTGTGTGATCATCTGAAGCACTTGCAAAGATATTGGTGTCCACTGGGTTAAACATGACTTGGTGTATAGTATCGGAGTGTTCTTGCACGAATGATTGTGTGCACTCCCAGCCGTCGTCCCAGTCCCAGAGCTTCATATCACGATAAGCCGATGACAATACATATGGACGGGTTGGATGGACAGCCATTGATGTGATGAAGCAATTACTGGCGGCTCTGAAACTCCTCAGTTTTAGTATTTTGTTGTCGTAATTGTACACATGGATCACACCATCAGATGTTCCAGCCACAAACCATTTCTTTCTTGAGACAACTTTAATGGTATGAACTGCAGTGAGAGTGCCCAAGTTATTTAGTATGGCAAACAACAGTGTATGCTGAACCGGGAAACAGAGAAGTGAGAAAGCATGCCTTTTTTGGGTACGTAAGAAGGCATGACTGACTCCTTCGAGACATTAACCGAATCCATCCGTCTCTGCCGGTAAATACAAATGATAGCGTCAGTTGAATGCAGACCAGAGTTTTTATTTGCTAATACAAATTGACCTTTTCTATGATATGCATTGGGCACACTGATCGAAAACCCGTCATGATAAAACATATATATAGCGTTTGGTTTTTATCAGGCTGTGACAAAGAACTAAACTTTCGTCATGGTTGACTAGCATCCGCCATCACCAAAAATAAACTTCAGCCTTCTTCCATGACAACAAACTTCGGTAATCGACAGAAATAATTTGTATAGTACTACTACAAGTACATGGTAGTATTTACTATATAAGATAGAATGCATTAACTTGCCTGCGTGTCATAGTTCCATATGCAAACATCTCCGTTCTGATGACCTGTTATAATGCTGTGTGACAGTAAGATACATATCATAGGATAGTCGTGATCACATTCATTTGAACAGAGGAAATTAATATTTCGGTGCTATATCATATATGTCATGCACTCACTAGGGATACGATCCGTTGATCCTAATCCAACAAAAAACTGGTCAGCATTAGAAAGAAAAAAAACTTCAAGTTGGAGCATGTATGCAAGTGAAAAGAGAACTCCATACCTTTATTCTTCTTGAGATTGTCTGCTACATCGAACATAGTACCAATTAAGACGATCAGTAAAGCAAATGCATCAGTGCAAGGGAGGATATCAAAAAAGATACATCAGGGTACAATAGCATTATTCCAGTAGCTTAGCACTTGGAGCACGCGTACATCAATTGAAAGTAACATCTAATTTGAATGGTAAATACTCTGATCTGTATTAAGTAAAAATGACTGACCGCGGACATTGTCTGTTCTTGCGAAGCAAAAACAGTTTTCAGCATCACCTCACTCACTTCACTCCCTGACTCTTTAGCTTCCTCGAAAAACTTTTTATACTTAGATTGGTCTCTCGAAGTAGGGATTTTTTTATCTCCAGACAGACTGCTCTGCAGGATCAGATCATACTCCGTTTCTTCTGGTAGCCTCTCTTGCTGTTGCGTTGTAACAACGAGAGTGTATGTGGTGAACCTGGAAGGCACAATGCCGTATAGTGGGAGACTTGCAAAGCAACGCCAAGGCTTGGTGCTCTTCTTTATAAGTCTGAATACCGTGTGTTCATCTGTGTTGGTTTTGACAGGGAAGCGAAGCTCGACAAGGTACATGTCAAGTTGGTCCTGCGGAACAACTCAGGTTGTCAATCAACATCTTGGTAAATGGCGAATTTTCTGCTGAAATCATTTCCCATTTCATCTTTACATTCTCGTTTTGGGCAAAAAGGAAATATTTGCATGCTTAACTGTCTAGGTAGTTGCACTAGAAGTTCATGACATCTCACATACTGTACTTAGTTTGCTTGAAAACAGGGTGATGTCTCTGTCTCTATTTGCAAAGCTAGTGTGATAAGGTTGGAGTAGGTGACTAGGAAATTTATGTCATGTTTAATTTGGATGAGTAGCGCGTACTTCTGGATAAGCCGTCAGGTTTACTGTAACATGAGACAGTAAAATGAAATGATCTTAAGTTAATAGAACTCACAGAATATTTTTTATGCTACAATTCAGAATAGTCAGGCTTCAGAAACAGAAAGATGCAACTAAATTAACTAACAATCAAACTGAAATTTTATAACACTAAAACTGTTGTTGAATTTCGAAGTCAAAGCTTGCAATTTGAATACCCATAAATCTAAACGCATGCTGAAGAAGAAAACATACTCTGGTCTTTTCAAGTGAATATTACATAGTTGGTTTCTTGGTGAAAACTCTGTTTGTGTGTGTTAAATTTTGGCAAGGAATTTTATGATAAGGCAAATATATTTTGTCTCAATATCTCCATAGTGAACTTGAGTTCATCCAGAAGCTCCGAGTGATTAACAACAAAGGCAAATGGGAAACACACGAGCTCACATCTTAAACATACCCTCGTTTCCGTGCTTTCCGTTTCAGTAAGCCTATCAATTACATATTGTATACTAGTTGGTCTTCTCGCAGGATTGAAATCAGCGCACTCTATTGCTATGTTAGTGCATACTCGTACTTGCAGTTTCTGTGATGTTTCCAGCCTATTGCTCCACCTTTCAAGTACCTGCAAATTTGCAATTGTGAGTTAGCACTTAAACGAATCGACATCTTTTTAAGATGAAAAAAAACTGAATATGTATATTACATTATTTACCCTATTATCTTTTACTCCCTCCGTAAACTAATATAAGAGCATTTAGATCACTATTTTAGTTATCTAAACGCTCTTATATTAGTTTACAGAGGGAGTAGCTTTTTTCCTATAAAAGAGCCCCAAAGACCGCAATTTCACTATGAAATTGCCAAATCGGAGAAGTCTTGCATGCACGCATGCACTCCTTTAGCATAAACATACACTCATTTGACAGAAGCAGAAGAGCACAAAACTTAAAATTCACTGCAACCATTACAACAGGAAGCAAATGTCAGTTTTATTGTTGCCGACGGCATAGCCAAGCCTGGGCGTCACTGTACCCCAACCATGTGGATGGAAAATTGTTAAGATATATTGCATTACCCTCCTTTCCCATCAACTTAGAATTTGGGGTGAACTGGTTTGTGCATGCATTTTAAGATGGTACTAGAGCCAAGTGTTCTTGAACTCAAAACTCGGCCAATATAGTATTTATAAAAAATGTTTACGGTCTACATCAGTCACATGTCTAAGGCCCGTGGAGCCTAGACGTGAGGGGGATTGCCGAGATATATTGCATTACCCACATTCCCCATCAGCTTAGGAGATACATTGCACTGTGTTCCTTTTCCATCAACTTAGGCTTTTGAATGAACTGGTTCGATACACGGGAGCTTATGGAAATATAAGGTAAATATTTGAATTTTATTATATTCATAGTGCCAATATATAATCATGCTTTTGGGTGAACTAGTTCGATACAAAACGAAGCTTGTGGAAACATAAGGTGTTTTTTTTTTACTAAATTCATAGTGCAAATATATATTGTGCGTATATAAATACGAGCACCAGGATTTTCTTTTACGAAATTTCGGTAGGAGCAGTACTAATACTATTTGAAGAGAAGCTCAACCATTTGTCATCGGAGGCAACCTTTCTAAAGGCCACTGTTCTCACATTAACCAACTCCTTAGGGAGTCATCAGCATATCAGTAAGAGTCCTAATATGGTCCTTAATTAAACTATCTGGCAACGCTCAAAACGGTCCTCAGCACGATATTTTGGCGCTCATACGGTACCAAGTCATGGAAATACTGTGGCGGACGATACTAGGGCTTCTGAGTTTGCTACACCTTCTGAGTTTCATGACCATTTGAAGTGCTGCCAAATAACTTAAAGGACCTTGGATGTATTTTACTATTCAAAAACTCCGTTTTGCACTCCTGCCGTCCATAGGGAAAGAAACGAAGGAGTGTGGTATACCATGGGAACTTTTAGTTCGGTTGGAGGGGCAGGTTCCCTTCTGAACAGGTTTGTATGTCGGGCAATTATCCAATCTAAACAAGTCGAAGTTGATGTTAATTAGATTTCTACAGAGTGTTCTTGTTTAGCACTTGGAAAAAATTACCGTTCTCAAATTAAGGGAGGTATATGTTGTGAAGATTAATTAGTGTGGTATGATCAGTAAGATGATGGCATGCAGCTGCGTGTCCATGGTTGAGATGAAGAAAGAATCTGTGGTTTGACAAGTCATCCGTATATCAGCTTTTGTCGTGGCAAAAATAAATAAATCATTCTAGGGTGTTGTTTGCACTGGTTTTAGAAGTTAGCATCATGGTGTGGACGCTTTCATAGTTGAAGCTGATCGAGCACTATAACTTAGTGTAGTGTAAAATATATTCATAAAAATGCATTAGTCAAAATAAAACACACGATAATTATTTAAAATAGAGCTTTTATCTAGAGATCGCTCATTGTTCTTACTTCCCCAGCTTCATGGTATCCTTTTGCTCCAGTTAGTATCTCCATGATTATAACACCAAGAGCATACAAGTCATATTTGAATGTAATTATGCTATTGGTGAATTCTGGTGCCAGATATCCCTGCGTCAAAAAGGAACAAACCGGTCAATTAAAGTGCAGAGGTAGTGCATATAAATTATCACAGGCAAGAAAGCCTGAGTTCTGAAGTGGCTTAGCTAGCTTACAGGGTTCCAGCAACTGTTGTAACAATAGTGCGGGTTTGGTCTTCTTTGAAGCACCTCGATACACCAAAGTCAGTGATTTTCGGCACCATTTTATTGTCCATGAGTATATTTGCTGGCTTAAGATCCAGGTGAACAATACTTTGTGTGTGAAGGTAATTCAATCCCTCACAGATTCCTTTTATTATTTTGTAGCGATCCCGCCATTCAAGTCCACTAGATGCATCTGCATAAATGGGACAAGAGAATAGTATTTGAAATTAAGTCCTTGATATCCGAACTGTAGTTAGTACATGACATGGAATGTAAATTGTGTTTGGGTGTGATGTTTGAACAAAATAATCTTTAGTAAGGAAAATCGTGATCCTACCAGAGATATACTTCACAAGATCCCCCCTGGGTATATACTCAAAGCATAATAATCTTTGTAGTTTGCCAGCCATGATAGATTTTCCGTCATGTTTAAAAAATTCCTCTTGTGTGTCGCTACAATATCCCAGAAATCGGATTATATTTCTGTGCTTGGCCTTCATCAGACATTCAATCTCCTGCCTGAACTTTTTCTCGTGCAAATGCGTATCGGACAGCTTCTTCGGAGCGACTGTGCCATTGCCAAGGTCTCCCTGCAGTGCAAGCATGACTTGCCATTTCTTAGATTAACTGTGACCAAGACAAGTAAGACGGGGGCAGTTTTGAATTTCGGTACCTTGTAAACCACCGCAAATCCGCCACGTCCAATTTCATGGTCATCGGAGAAATTGTTTGTGATGTATTCAAGGAGTGGTAATGGCAGAGCCCGCGGTTCTCTGGTTTCATCCAACAGCATGCACTCCAGGTCGATTCGTGCACTAGCTTGGCGATCCATTGCCGATTAAATACCTTTGAAACAAGAGCAAGAACATTGCACGCAGAAAAACTTTGATAACCATCAGAAACAATTAGAAAAAAAGATGCTTCGAAATAGAGCAAGGATATCTCATTTCTTTTGATTCACTCGAAATTAGCTTTGTAGTTCACCATCCCTGCCATGCTAACCACTACTAGACTTCTACTCGAAATTGGCTTTGTGGTTCGAAGTAGACTAACCTCTGCCTCCTAAACAGTCGCGTGGATGCATGTTTCGAAGCATCCTAAACACACGATTAAGAAGCAGGTAAGGTTCCTAATTCCAAGCTAGCGATCATGGGAGTATCTGGCGAGCTCTTTTCAGGGGAAGAAAAAAAACAGAAATTACCTAGAGTCTGTTGCCTGCCGATGGGGTTGATGTTGCCTCTGCACAATAACTTTACTTCCCTCTTAAGATCGGCCGAAACCGGAAATTTCCTGGAGAGGCCCTGTTGTGTAGTGACGAGGACGAGTTTCAGATGTTATCCACAGCTGGGAGACGGATCTTCTAATGAGAATGAGTTTCAGATTTTATCAACAGCTGTGAGACGGATCTTCTAATTGACCTAGAGCTAGACGACTCATTTGGTTATAATTTAGTTGACGGCAGACATGTATATAAAGCTGCTTGCAGTGAGGAGTTTCATACACTAGTATCATGTATCATACTACCTCTATAGTGCATAGTATCATAGGTTTATATTTTAGATGACCTCATTAAGTCTTTTGTATTATACTCCCTCCGTTTCAAATTACTTGACACATATTTATCTATACACGGATGTATCTAGACACTAAACAAATATAGATACATCCGTATTTAGACAAATTCAAGTCAACTAATTTGGAACGGAGGGAGTACATAGTAGTACATCATTTATTATGATATGATAGTGCTACATTTTGGGACAGAGGGAGTCAACATATTGAATGCGAGAATTGGTCTTTATGGTTGTTGAGATGCAAGTTCCTTCTCCAGCTGTCGAACATATACTACTCAATTATGCCATATACTCCCTTCGTCTCAAAATAAGTGTCTCAACTTTGTACTAATCTTAGTACAAAGCTTGAGACACTTATTTTGAGACGGAGGGAGTACTACTCAATTATGAAGTGTCACATGTCAGAGTCTATCAACCCCATCATGTTTTAGACACAGTTGAATATGACAATTGTTGAGAAAAACCAAACTGAATATCTTTATTTCTATGGAAAATATTTGTGACAGTTACAAGCCAATGAACTGGTCATCGTTTCTATATATCTTGTTCCAATTTTATCCCATACCCCTTCACCACTTGGGCAATCTCCTCCTCTACCAAACCAAAGACAGGAGAAGATAAGCAGCTTCCCCGTATATACCCTAAAGCCATGGCCATGAAGGACCCTTCCTATTTCCAAAGTATTCCTCTTACGAAAAAGGGTTTCCCCCCGCTTTATATTATAAAGCAAACACCACTTACATCCAAAGCATCGATACAAACGCACACTACACACACCCAAGGCGAGATACAAGGAAGCCGGGCAACGAAACACACCCTCAACGACAACCAAGCACCTACAAGAGCCACTTAGCGCCGACGGAGACCCCCAAGAGCAATCTTCCGGGAGGGTGTGTGACGAACCACGCCGAACCAAGGGCTCTAAGACGATGCCTCCAAGAAGGGTACGACCACGGAATGTCGCCACCGTCCGATCCGAAAATCAAGTTTTCACCCGGAGCGAGATGGAGGAGATGGAGCACCACGACGGAGCCTACAGGGAGGAACACGACGTCCACGGACGCTGCCACCATCGGCCAGTGCACGAACTGGACAGGTGATGTACCCCGGTGCTTCAACCCCTCCGTCGCATCCTCGGTCCGCCAACCACTCGCAGCCATGCCGCCCAAACAGCCATGGCTGCGCGCCCGCAACTGAGACGCGTTGTCGGCCCACGACAGACGCACCTCCCACCGCCAGGACCGCCGCCCTGCCACCAAACCACCGCAAAAGCCACCAAAGAACACGGCTTTGACCAGATACACACCCCCAGTCGACTCCGGAGCCGCCGGCGGACACCTTGCCACGAGAAGGACCGCGACCAAATGGCTGGGGTGTAACACCCCGAGAATCATGCCACAGTATTCTCCCACTAATCAGGCCAAGTCATCATCATTACACCCTAATAAAAATAGTTAAGGAATAATCCAAACTCAATTTCAAATTCCATCCAAATTCAAGTCAAAATAATTATTTCTTCAAACAGCAAATCAAAATAGTTCACCATGTTGCAAATATTCCTAAGGCAATTATAAAATTGAAACCAACATTTTTGAAAATTCCAAATTTCTCCTAGAAATTATTTAGTGGACCAGCAGCAATTATTTTGGCTCTTTTCATTTTCCAAAAATGCCTAACCTTCTCCTTTTAGCCCCAAACTTTTTGTGCCACTTGAAAAAATTGAGCCATAATTTTGAGCAAAGTTTCACTCACAGCAAAAATCATTTGCTAGCCCTTTTAATTGCAACAGTAGCTCATCTGGTTTTCTGGAACAGAAAATAGCTAAAACCTCCCGTGTCCCCGGCCCATCTGCTATAGGGCGAAGCCCAGCCCACCAGGGCCCTTCCTCACCTGCCCCGCCGCCGTGTCACCGTCTCCATGGCCGCTCTCGCCTCCTCCGCACGCTGCTCGCCACCGCGACGAGGCGGGTGGATGGGAGGATAAGGGCCGTCCCCATCCATCTCCCCTGGCCCCTCCTTCATTTGTCGTCTCCTCCCCTCACTCAGCTCTCTCCCTCCCTCTCTGCCCCGACAACGTCACCACCGAGCCCGGCGCCGATCCACGGCCACCGTGCCTCCCCTGTTTCCCCGACCGGCTCATTAGCTCCGCCGTCGCCCCCTCCTTCTGCCTTGACCACGCATGCAAGCCCGAGGCCACGGCGTTGGCCGAATTGAGTCGGCGAACGCCGCGGATCGCCGGAGCACCGCAACTCCGTTCGTCGATTTCTCTGCGCTACAAAGCCACCGAGGGCCACCGTGAACCGCTGCGGTGAGCTTCATCTCTTCCCCCTCTCTCTGCTGCTCTTTTCGAGCCCGAATGGGGCCGCTGACGTTCCGTTGCTCCGGTTACCGCCGACGCCGGCGAGCTGCTCAACGCAGCACCGCCCGGGCCCCTCCGCCTTGCCCGTCGTACTCGTGACGCCCGCAGCAATCCGCTTAGCCGCGTAGGTCGCTCGGAAACGGACTGAAGCCACGATTCCGAGCACGCCCGAAGATCGCCGCCGCCGTCGTCGACGCTCCGCCCTGTTCCGGCCGTCTCCGGTAGGAATAATGGCACCACCCGACGCGCGCCATCGCTAGCTCTCGAACGCAGGTCGCGGCGCACGAAATGGTGGACAGTGGCGCGTTTCCGACAGCTTCCGGCGAGAGCGCCGCCGCGGGAGGCCATCGGAGCCGGTTCCGGCGACGTCCGACGTGTCACCAAGTGGGGTCCACCCGTAGATGCTGACAGCGGGCCCCGCAGCGCGTTTGACCGTGTTGACCGGGTCAACACGCGGGTTACTATTCACCCCTGACACTGACCAATGGGCCCGCGTAGTTAATTATCGTTAATAGTTAATTAGGCTAAATCTGCTAATTAGCTAACCCACTGACAGGCTGGGCCCACTGACTAATCAACTCAGATTAGTTAAAATAAATTCTGCTAATTAACAACAGAGGCTGACAGGTGGGTCCCACCTGGGTCTGTTTGACGAGTCAGCTGGTCAGCCGACTGCTGACGCCAGCATGACCTCAGCCTGACATCATATTCCATTTTAGGCAATTTCTATTGTTTAAATAATTCCAGAAATTGTTATAATCTTTTAAAAATTCATAGAAATTAAACCGTAGCTCCGATAGAAAAACTTTATATACGAAAGTTGCTCAGAACGACGAGGCGAATCAGAATACGCTCTCCGTTTAACTGTCACATGCCTCTAACTACCTGAACATGTAACCTTTCCCTCTGGTTCATCTGTCTGACAGATGCCCAGAGCCGGGAAAATATCCCAGATATTTTCCCGCTTCATCTACGACGTGTATCACTGCGTTAGGTCACCCCTAACACCGCGTAGTGCCATGTCTTGTTGTGTGATTACTTTCATTGCCATGTATTTATTTGTTTCTTCTTCCCCTTTCTCTCGATAGACCCCGAGACCGACGATGACCCGAAGATCGTCTACCTCGTTGAAGACCAGTTGGTGTTTGCAAAGCAATCAGGCAAGCAGCCCCCTTTTGAGCATTCCGATATCGCCCACTCTCTTCTCTCTTATGCTTGCATTAGAAGTTGCTGCTGTTACTGTATCCTATATCTGCTGCATAGCCTGTTTACTTGTAACCTGCTGTTGATAATTACCTGTTATCCTAAACTGCTTAGAATAGGTTGGGTAGAGACCATCAGAGACCCCACTTAACCCGACTGCCCCGCTGGATGATCAGAAGACTCGAACAACGGGATTGAAGATCAGGCCCCGACACGGCACGTCACTTCCCCCTTAGTTGCCGACACTGCTGGCTTACTATCGAGTGCCGAGGGTGATACCTCGTCAGCACTTCGGATGATAACCTTGTAGGTCAGTTAATCGGTCGTGGTAAGCGAGGGTGATTCCTCCTACACCACCCCCGAAACCGACACTGTCGTGCAACTCCTCAAGAGTGGACCTCGAGGGTGACTCCTCTTACGTTCACCTTGACGGTTATGTCAGGTAGGGATCCAACGAGGGTGATGCCTCGGATTCCTTCTTGATGCGGTTGCCACACGGATGACTTACATTACCGATATTACTGTTCATACTGGATAAAGACGGGTCGGCCCTGAGGGGTACCCGCGCGAGCTTATTAGCGAAGTGATGTGGGATCGGATGGACCTGGATGGTGCCCGAGAGTTGAACATGAGGCATGGCCGGGCATTCCTAGCCCTTGCCGCAAGTCCTCGAGACGGGGCGACGGGGTCACATCTTTCGTGAGTCTATGCTCGTTACCGCACTACCAACACAATAACGGTTTGGATATTTGATCCGAGGGGCCTCTAGCCTGATAGCACTAACCATCACGTGGGCATAGTATGGGCGTTCTGCGTCGTATACTTCAGCCGAAGCTTAATAGACGTCAGCAATTGAGTGGCACACGCTGGGTTGGACTGGTAACGCAACCGCGCTTGTATTAAGGGGTTGCTAGGTCTGCTCACCGGCGGTGTACGCAACGTGCAGGAGCGCCCGGGGCGATGGCCCAAGACCCCTGGGGGCATAGGTTAGTCCGGCGTGCTGACCTCTCTGTTAAGTATTTGGTCGGGTTGCGGTGTATCGTTTGGCCGAGGCCGGGCATGACCCAGTAAAGTGTGTCCGGCCAGAGTTAATCGAGCGTGGTGGGTAAGTTGGTGCACCCCTGCAGGGAAGAACTAATCTATCGATAGCCTGTCCTACGGTAATGGACACTCGGAGTTGTACCCCGATCGGTACAACTAGAACTGGTGACTTGAGATGATACTGGATAGTATGGCTCTGGGATTGCTTTCTCACAGGGAGTCGAGGAAGGATCTCTGGGCGAGGTTGATAACATTACTACTACTTTACATTATGTTAATCTACACTCTTCTAATGCTGCAAGACCGATGAAGATGATTGAAGATGCTAGTCTTCGATAGGACTAGGTTTTCCCCCTCTATTCTGGCATTTCTGCAGCCCAGTTCACATATACAGCCTCCTTTGAAAAGGTTGCATATGTAGTGTAGATCTTTGCTTGCTGAGTACTTCGGATGAGTACTCATGTTTGCTTTATTTTCTTTTTCTCCCCATATCCAATTGACGCCGCCAGATGACGGAGCCCCTGAGATAGCAGCCCCCATCGACGACTACAGCTACTACTACTACCCTCCCGGCGAGTACTACTTCAAGGAGCCGACAGACGACCAGGAGTAGGATTCGGAGGGTCCTAGGCAGGAGGCCTACGCCTTTCGATCGTAGAGTTTTATTTTGCCCCGCCTTCATAAAGGCTTATCTCTGTTTCTGTAATATATCTGTACCCAGATATCTGATGCTTCCGCTGACACTTATATGCCATCGAGCTATGTATTCGAGCCCTCGAGGCCCTGGCTTGTAATATAAAGCTTGTATGAATTTATTTATGTTTTAGAGTTGTGTTGTGATATCTTCAAGTGAGTCCTTAGGCTTGATCATGTGCATTTGCGTGTATGGTTAGTGCACGATTAAGACGGGGTCGTCACAGGTTGGTATCAGAGCCGACTGCCTATAGGAATTCCCCTATCCAATTCCTTGGCCGAAGTTGAGTCTAGAAACCGAAAACTGTTTTACTAACTTGGCTGTGTGGCTTACGGGCCCACGTCGCCAACTGGGTGGTATTAGGATCTTTTATTCCTCGTCTATACTCTGGGACTCTGATTTCTCTTCCTTTCGGGTTAAATATTTTACTAACTCTAATCCTAGTTTCTCGTAACCGCTTTCTCCCGGAGAGCCCCCTCATTCCAGAAGATGGAGTTTCATCATCAGAAGACTCCGAAGAAACTCCTCGTAGTTTCTCGAGAACCTTTGCCCACCGCTTTTGTAGCTTTCTAACACCGATAATCCTGGTGGATATCTACACATCCTTGCTATTGTATCATCTTGGCCAGTTACTTCTGTATGTACGAGATACCCCGAAATACTCCTCGTTAAACCAGGAATCCCTTGAGCTTACTGTCGTGCAGCTTCTTTCGCACTGCGGTTAATTCCTCACATTACCGGGGATCCGTTCATCCCCAGTTGTTCCTGTGATTCCTAAAGCACTTTGAAATATTATCCGATCTCCCAAAAATCCCTTGCAGCCTACTGCTTTTAACATTCTTCTTAACTACTTGCATTATGGTTAGTTCCATATGTCAAGTAATCATTGTTGATATTCCCTGGCACTACCATTCTGATTCCATTGATTCAACATGTGTGCGAATACCCGCAAACATCATTCCCATCCTACTAATTCATCCTTCCGGCTTGGACGTCATTTTGGATATGAGCTAGTTCTCGGTAAATCAATCTTTGATTGATTGGCCATCCAATTCTATCCAACATACTCATTTTTTGATCAGAGCCTCTGCTTCTGATCCTTCGTTTTGGAATCATAACCCCTTGTGCTTAAGCGCTGAATTATTTTGATGTTTCTATAATCCGATGCCTTTGCATCCCTTCCTCATCCGATTGAGTGCCGATACTCACAATCTTATCCTTTGCGGTCCGCCAGATCTGTTGGTGGATCGTTATCTGATAGTGTCTTCCATATTCCATAACCTTGTTAGTTATTCCCCCTGATACATAATACCTTCGGTGAATTGTATCACCTGTTTTAACTTCGACACTTTTCTTTCGAACTCGTGTCCCTTGCCTTGGTTGATGGTTGTATAGATTCGTAAAATGTCCCGATGGGTTGTATCTATGCTTCTGCCATCTGCGAGAACCCAGAAACTTCTACGAGTCATACTCTACTGGTGTTACGCCAGATAAATTTTCAACATGTCAACTTCACTAAAAAGCGAGAAGTGAATGAGAGGTTATGCATTGAAGAAGTGGGAGTCGACCTTGAACCTTTGTGTTCATGCCCATGGACCCGATGTAGAACTTATCATGGAAGCTTCTCTTAAAATCAATCGTTCCTTGGTATAAGTCCATCTTGTATCTGGGATTTGATCTTTCGCAACCATGGTTCCGACCATGAATATTCCTCCGTGATCCCATTCCCGGACAAATTAAATACTTGCCTTCTGTAGGTCAACTTACCTGTCCAACCTCTATTCTGATCTACCATCGAGTATTACCCTCTGGTATCTCGAGAATGTCACAGGAACTACATAATTTCTTATGAGTTCTTCATCCACTATCGTTGATCACCAATTCCAATTTTCCCGGGTTCTGAGTTGTTTGTCACTCGAGAACACCGATAAGTAAATTGATTCCGCATTCCGATTCAATAACCCTAAGTAATTTACGTTGATTACGAGTTTAATAATCCTTCAAGTCATTCCTAGCCTGATCAGCTATATCTTTATCGTGCTAAACTAAACTGTGCCATCTGGTTCTCCTTCCCAGTGCACATTTCTGATAATGGGCTAAGCCCGTGTTAAACTTTCATCATCATATCGTTTTGCTTACACAACATGAATCTCACTCCATCTGCCTTGATCATCCTACCGATCGATTTCATCTTCTTTAAACCCCTCGACTAATGTGTCGTGCTCACTGCCAATATTTTGGCTTCCTCGGAGATGTCCATTGAATTCATGGCTAGGAATGCCATCCTTGCCCCGATGATTTGCATTATCACCGACAACGCTTTTGTATTTCTTCCGACATATGTTGATCATGACTTGGTTATACTTTGAGCTCCTTGCTATTCTCGCAAATTGTTCCTTGAGTAATTCTTGTGATCTTCAACTCCAAACCTTACCTGAAACACCATGCTATTGCTACCTTGAAGCATGTCAGTGGTATTCCGAATATCAACAAGAACATATGAGGCACATTGCCGAATGTTTCATGATCAATTATCCAAACACCGTTGCATGGGTAATATCATGATTCATCCCTCGCCCCTTTACCTAAAAGCTTTTGAACTCGCTGTCCCATCATGTATATCATGCTCCGCTTTTCCTTGGACAGGATATACTCCCAATTCTTGTGTGTAAACACATTTTCCTTTCCATTGTTTTGTTTAACCTTTCCAGTAATCTAGCTTATTTAAGCAGAAATAATTCTCTGCCTATGAAAACATCTCGGTCTACAACTCTGTCAGTGTGACCCTGTTACTATTGTTGATGACATTTCGGTAACCACCGATGGACGAGAACTTTGCCTTATTGGTCCGCCTCATTCCACGAGCAGGAAAATGGTTCTCTTCGTCCCTCGCCCTTGGTACCGACGATATTGCCAACATAGCTGACAAGCTATCTTCTGACATACCACGAGCAGGAAAATGGTTCTCTTCGTCCCTCGCCCTTGGTACCGACGATGTTGCCAACATAGCTGACAAGCTATCTTCTGACATACCTTGTTGTCATGACCGGTAAGATGACACCGCTCTCCTTACTCTTGATCGACACCCCCCATAGTTCCACAGGATCGGAACCTGACTCTCCTGTAATATTCTTGATTCTGAAGCATCCTTTGCCCTTGACTTTGTGTATTATCCCGAGCCACCCCTCGATAGATGATCTATTCCCGATGCACTGAACCCCTTTTCACACTCTGTTCAGGTATCGATCGGATGTCCATTCGCTTGAAACTTTTTATCGTACTTTCTCATTTTGCTCTCGATGCTTTCTTAAGTTTCAACTCGAGAGATACTTCTGCCACATTCCCTGAGTTGTCCACCAGATAACCGACCCTATAAGGGTTAGTTCTCCCGGAGTTACTCTTTATTTCCCCACTTAAATCTCGGGACGAAATTTCTTGTAGTGGAGGAGATTTGTAACACCCCGAGAATCATGCCACAGTATTCTCCCACTAATCATGCCAAGTCATCATCATTACACCCTAATAAAAATAGTTAAGGAATAATCCAAACTCAATTTCAAATTCCAAACTCAAGTCAAAATAATTATTTCTTCAAACAGCAAATCAAAATAGTTCACCATGTTGCAAATATTCCTAAGGCAATTATAAAATTGAAACCAACATTTTTAAAAATTCCAAATTTCTCCTAGAAATTATTTAGTGGACCAGCAGCAATTATTTTGGCTCTTTTCATTTTCCAAAAATGCCTAACCTTCTCCTTTTAGCCCCAAACTTTTTGTGCCACTTGACAAAATTGAGCCATAATTTTGAGCAAAGTTTCACTCACAGCAAAAGTCATTTGCTAGCCCTTTTAATTGCAACAGTAGCTCATCTGGTTTTCTGGAACAGAAAATAGCTAAAACCTCCTGTGTCCCCGGCCCATCTGCTATAGGGCGAAGCCCAGCCCACCAGGGCCCTTCCTCACCTGCCCCGCCGCCGTGTTGCCGTCTCCATGGCCGCTCTCGCCTCCTCCGCACGCTGCTCGTCACCGCGACGAGGCGGGTGGATGGGAGGATAAGGGTCGTCCCCATCCATCTCCCCTGGCCCCTCCTTCATTCGCCGTCTCCTCCCCTCACTCAGCTCTCTCCCTCCCTCTCTGCCCCGAGGCCACGGCGTTAGCCGAATTGAGTCGGCGAACGCCGCGGATCGCCGGAGCACCGCAACTCCGTTCGTCGATTTCTCTGCGCTACAAAGCCACCGAGGGCCACCGTGAGCCGCTGCGGTGAGCTTCATCTCTCCCCCTCTCTCAGCTGCTCTTTTTGAGCCTGAATGGGGCCGCTGACGTTCCGTTGCTCCGGTTACCGCCGACGACGGCGAGCTGCTCAACGCAGCACCGCCCGGGCCCCTCCGCCTTGCCCGTCGTACTCGTGACGCCCGCAGCAATCCGCTTAGCCGCGTAGGTCGCTCGGAAACAGACTGAAGCCATGATTCCGAGCACGCCCGAAGATCGCCGTCGCCGTCGTCGACGCTCCGCCCTGTTCCGGCCATCTCCGGTCGAAATAATGGCACCACCCGACGCGCGCCATCGCTAGCTCTCGAACGCAGGTCGCGGCGCACGAAATGGTGGACAGTGGCGTGTTTCCGACGGCTTCCGCCGAGAGCGCCGCCGCGGGAGGCCATCGGAGCCGGTTCCGGCGACGTCCGACGTGTCACCAAGTGGGGTCCACCCGTAGACGCTGACAGCGGGCCCCGCAGCGCGTTTGACCGTGTTGACCGGGTCAACACGCGGGTTACTGTTCACCCCTGACACTGACCAATGGGCCCGCGTAGTTAATTACTGCTAATAGTTAATTAGGCTAAATCTGCTAATTAGCTAACCCACTGACAGGCTGGGCCCACTGACTAATTAACTCAGATTAGTTAAAATAAATTCTGCTAATTAACCACAGAGGCTGACAGGTGGGTCCCACCTGGGTCTGTTTGAGCAGTCAGCTGGTCAGCCGACTGCTGACGCCAGCATGACCTCTGCCTGACATCATATTCCATTTTAGGCAATTTCTATTGTTTAAATAATTCCAGAAATTGTTATAATCTTTTAAAAATTCGTAGTAATTAAACCGTAGCTCCGATCGAAAAACTTTATATATGAAAGTTGCTCAGAACGACGAGATGAATCAGAATACGCTCTCCGTTTAACTGTCACATGCCTCTAACTACCTGAACATGTAACCTTTCCTCTGGTTCATCTGTCTGACAAATGCCCAGAGCTAGGAAAATATCCTAGATATTTTCCCGCTTCATCTACGACGTGTATCACTGCGTTAGGTCACCCCTAACACCGCGTAGTGCCATGTCTTGTTGTGTGATTACTTTCATTGCGATGTATTTATTTGTTTCTTCTTCCCCTTTCTCTCGATAGACCCCGAGACCGACGATGACCCGAAGATCGTCTACCTCGTTGAAGACCAGTTGGTGTTTGTAAAGCAATCAGGCAAGCACCCCCCCTTTTGAGCATTCCGATATCGCCCACTCTCTTCTCTCTTATGCTTGCATTAGAAGTTGCTGCTGTTACTGTATCCTATATCTGCTGCATAGCCTGTTTACTTGTAACCTGCTGTTGATAATTACCTGTTATCCTAAACTGCTTAGAATAGGTTGGGTAGAGACCATCAGAGACCCCACTTAACCCGACTGCCCCGCTGGATGATCAGAAGACCCGAACAATGGGATTGAAGATCAGGCCCCGACACCGCACGTCACTTCCCCCTTAGTTGCCGACACTGCTGGGTTACTATCGAGTGCCGAGGGTGATACCTCGTCAGCACTTCGGATGATAATCCTGTAGGTCAGTTAATCGGTCGTGGTAAGCGAGGGTGATTCCTCCTACACCACCCCCGAAACCGACACTGTCGTGCAACTCCTCAAGAGTGGACCTCGAGGGTGACTCCTCTTACGTTCACCTTGACGGTTATGTCAGGTAGGGATCCAACGAGGGTGATGCCTCAGATTCCTTCTTGATGCGGTAGCCACACGGATGACTTACATTACCTATATTACTGTTCATACTTGATAAAGACGGGTCGGCCCTGAGGGGTACCCGCGCGGGCTAATTAGCGAAGTGATGTGGGATCGGGTGGACCTGGATGGTGCCCGAGAGTTGAACACGAGGCGTGGCCGGGCATTCCTAGCCCTTGCCGCAAGTCCTCGAGACGGGGCGATGGGGTCACATCTTTCGTGAGTCTCTGCTCGTTACCGCACCACAAACACACTAACGTTTTGGATATTTGATCCGAGGGGGCCTCTGGCCTGATAGCACTAACCATCACGTGGGCATAGTATGGGTGTTCTGCGTCGTATACTTCAGACGAAGCTTAATAGACGTCAGCAACTGAGCGGCACACGCTGGGTTGGACTGGTAACGCAACCGCGCTTGTATTAAGGGGTTGCTAGGTCTGCTCACCGGGGATGTACACAACGTGCTGGAGCGTCCGGGGCGATGGCCCAAAACCCCTGGGGGCATAGGTTAGTCCGGCGTGCTGACCTCTTTGTTAAGTATTTGGTCGGGTTGCGGCGTATCGTTTGGCCGAGGCCGGGCATGACCCAGTAAAGTGTGTCCGGCCGGAGTTAATCGAGCGTGGTGGGTAAGTTGGTGCACCCCTCCAGGGAAGAACTAATCTATCGATGGCCTGTCCTACGATAACGGACACTCGGAGTTGTATCCCGATCGGTACAACTAGAACTGGTGACTTGAGATGATACTGGATAGTATGGCTCTGGGATCGCTTTATCGCAGGGAGTCGAGGAAGGATCTCTGGGCGAGGTTGATAACATTACTACTACTTTACATTATGTTAATCTGCACTCTTCTAATGCTGCAAGAGCGATGAAGATGATTGAAGATGCTAGTCTTCGATAGGACTAGGCTTTCCCCCTCTATTCTGGCATTTCTGCAGCCCAGTCCACATATACAGCCTTCTTTGAAAATGTTGCATATGTAGTGTAGATCCTTGCTTGTTGAGTACTTCGGATGAGTACTCACGTTTGCTTTATTTTCTTTTTTCTCCCCATATCCAATTGACGCCGCCAGATGACGGAGCCCCTGAGATAGCAGCCCCCGTCGACGACTATGGCTACTACTACTACTACTACCCTCCCGGCGAGTACTACTTCGAGGAGCCGACAGACGACCAGGAGTAGGATTCGGAGGGTCCTAGGCAGGAGGCCTACGCCTTTCGATCGTAGAGTTTTATTTTGCCCCGCCTTCATAAAGCCTTATCTCTGTTTCTATAATATATCTGTACCCAGATATCTAATGCTTCCGCTGACACTTGTATGCCATCGAGCTATGTATTCGAGCCCTCGAGGCCCTGGCTTGTAATATAAAGCTTGTATGAATTTATTTATGTTTTAGAGTTGTGTTGTGATATCTTCAAGTGAGTCCTTAGGCTTGATCGTGTGCATTTGCGTGTATGGTTAGTGCACGATTAAGCCAGGGTCGTCACACGGGGGAAGGGGGAGGTGACGGAGCAGCCCAAGGCCAAGATCACGACGGGGCACACGACAGCGCCCCTATCCACCAGCCAGCCTCCCCCAGAAACCAATTTCGCCCCCGACGCCACAGATCCGGACCAGCCGGAGCGCACCGGCCGCCGCTGGAAGACGAAGAGGGGAAGGGGAACCAGATCGGCCGCCGCCGCGCCCAAGGGAAGCCAGCAGGGGGGTCTTCCCGTGCCGAGCGCCGCCGTCCCGCTGCAAAGGGCCCGACTGGACGGGGACGCCCACCTCCACCGCTGTCGCGCCGCCCCCCTCCTCCACCAGGGAGCCACGGAGAGAGGGGCCGCCCTCGACCCGGTCGACCTCGACCCGCAGTGCCAGAGGCGGCGCCGAAGCGCTGCCGGGGAGCAACCGTCGTCGACACCACCAGCCGCCCTGCACCACCGCCTTGCCGCCTGTCACGCCACCACCACGCTACCGTCGCTGGCCCACGCCGAAGCGCCGCCGCGCCCGGCAACGAGCACCACGCCCGGCCCGAGAGATCCGGCCCGCACCGAGCCCCCCGCGTGAGGAGACAATAGGGCCTCGCCGCCGCCGGCGATGACCGGGCTTCGCCCGCTCGCGCCCCCTGGCGGCGGCGAGGAAGGGGGAGAGGAGGAGGGGATGAGGGTGGGCGGTGGCGCTAGGGTTCACCTCCCGGACGCTCGCGGGAGCGTCGCGGGAGGAGGAGGGGATTTTCCAAAGTATTCCTCTTCAACAAGCAATCTAGCAAACAAGTAAAAAAAATCCAAGCTATCCAGCAAAAGGAGCATCGCTTCCACCTATGCATGTTCCAGCACCACTAGTGCAGAATCGGGCTATAGTCCCGGTTCGTAAGGACCTTTAGTCCCTGTTCTGCAACCGGCACTAAAGGGTGGGGACTAAAGGTCCCCCCTTTAGTCCCGGTTCAACACGAACCGGGACCAAAGGCCCACCACGTGGCACGAGCCCGCGCCGGGGGCTGGGGGACCTTTAGTCCCGGTTGGTAACACCACACCAACCGGGACTAAAGGATTTTTTTATTTTTTTTATTTTTTTCCGATTTTCAAATTTCTGAATTATTTGACAATTTAATCTTTAATCACCCCTCATCACCGCTCAAGTGTGGAGCACTCATTATTCCAAATCGTCTAACTTCCTGGCAGGTCACCCATCCTCTCACTACTCTAGCCTGAGCACGCTTAACTTTCGAGTTCTATTCACCCTAGTTTCCAAGTCTGCACATGTTGTTTTCCTGACAATAGTAAGCTGTCAATCCTTTTAACCCTGAGGAGTTTAGCTTAAGCATGAAGTCATACGTTTCATCGTTTGAGTTTGAAACTATTATTCTAAAAAACAATAATTATTTAGTAACACTAATATTTCTTGAATAAGTAGTTTGACCATAGTTTGACCAGATTTGACCAAAATTCAAAAAAACCGAAATAATTATTTAGTAACACTAATATTTCTTGAATAATTATTTCGTAACACTAATATTTCTTGAATAAGTAGTTTGACCATAGTTTGACCAGATTTAACCAAAATTCAAAAAAGCTGAAATTTGAGCATAACTTTTTTTCCTTTCAGAATTTGAGGATTCTAAAAATTTGCAAAACGGCCTACGGCAGTCGAAATCAGAACCGGCTTTTCGTGCTGAATATTTTGATATATTATACTTTTTTTTCGACATCGTATGCAAAAGTTATAGCCGTTTTACTTTTTCATAACACTTTTTTGCAAAACACGTCGAAATTTATGTTTTTAAATTTCCCTCACTAGTAGATGTAGTAACATAACTACATCTAGAAGGATTTTAATTTTTGAAGTTTTTATCATTTTCTTTTGTTTTGTTTTCAAAACTGAAAAGGCGATACGGCGGGGGGGGGGGGGGTAGAGTTAGAAAATTGCAGAACCCCTTTAGTCCGGGTTGGAGCCACCAACCGGGACTAAAGGTTAGACCCTTTAGTCCCGGTTGGTAGCTCCAACCCGGACTAAAGGTCTAACCTATAGTCCCGGTTGTGACACAAACCGGGACTATAGGTACACCACGAACCAGGACTAATGATGCCGTAATCGAACCGGGACTAATGGTCACATTAGTACCGGGCCGTAATCGAACCGGGACTACTGAGGTGAACGTAGGGTCGTTTTTCTACTAGTGCACCCTCAAGGCCAGCGATACGAGAACCAGCGAGTTATAACACACTACATTTTTTGATGGAGGAACAATGTAATATAGCTAGCCAAATGGGCCGGGCCAACCAGGCCGGCCCACGAGCATGCCCGACACAGCCCGCCAGGGCCAGGCACGACACGGGCTAAATTGCCCGGGCCCGACACGCGGCACGCCCTGGGCCGTGCTTCGGCTGCTAGGCTGAGCACGCGGGCCGGCACGACACGACCCGATTACCTTTTTTTATTTTTATTTTTTTATATATCTCTATATGGTCCAACAGGTAAAAATAGGCTAAAAAACTCCCAGTGCACCAAATAGCAGGCAGACTAGTGGGCCTGGCATGCCGGTGGGCCGGCCCGATTAGCAGCTGGGCCGTGTCTGGGTTGCAGGCTGCAGTATGCGGGCCGGCACGGCATGACCCATATAATAATCGTGCCTCGGCAGACCGGGGCGTCCCAGGCACGATAGAATCGGCCGGGCCTGGCCGGGCCGGACCGTTTGGCCAGCTATGCAATGTAATAACAACAATTAGCAATTTACAGTAAATATATGTAAAGGAACACATACTTTTCTTCCCAAATAACAACAATTAACAATTTATAGTAAAGGAACACTTGGTGCATTCCACAAATGACAACAATCAACAACAATGATACGTCTCCAACGTATCTATAATTTTTGATTATTTTATGCTATTATATTATTAATCTTGAATACTTTATATGCAAGTTTATATTATTTTTTTGTCCTAACCTATTAATTAAGTGCCTAGTGTCATTTGTTGTTTTCTATTTGTTTTTGGTTTACAGAAAATCTATACCGAATGAAGCCCAAACGCTACGAAACTTTTTGACGATTTTTTTGTAGACATAAGAGACCCTAGAAGCTTTGGAGGAGTACTAGAAAACCTACGAGGAGACGGGGGCGCGCCCTGATGCCTTATGGGCCCCCGTGGCTCCGTCTGACCTAATTCCAACGCTATAAAATTTCAAATATTCCAAAACCTTCAGAGAGCCACAAGAAACAATTTTTCTGTTGTCGCAAGTCTCTGTTTTTTCGTGATCTCATCTGGAGGCCTTTTTCGGTACTCTGCCGGAGGAGGAATCGATCATGGAGGGTTTCTACTTCAACCTTGCCGTCCTTTTGATGATGTGTGAGTAGTTCACCACAGACCTTTTGGTCCATAGTGATTTGCTAGATGGCTTCTTCTCTCTTTTTGATCTTCAATACAATATTCTCTTTTGAGATTGATCCGATGTAATCTTCTTTTGCCGTGTGTCTGTTGGGACCCGATGAATTGTGCGTTTATGATCAGATTATTCATTGAAAGTAATTGAGTCTTTTTTGAACTTTATTATGCATGATTATTAATATTTTCTATTTCTCTCCGTTCTATCTGTTTGTTTGGCCAACTAAATTGATTTATCTTTAGTGGGAGAGGTGCTTTGTAGTGGGTTCAATCTTGCGGTGTCCTCACTTCGTGACAGAAGGGGTAGCGTGGCACGTATTGTATTGTTGCCACTAAGTGTAAAACGACGGGGTTTAATCATATTGCTTGGTTTTATTCTGTCTCTATTATGTCATCTTGCTTAAAGCGTTACTCTGTTTGTCATTAACTTAATACCATAGATGCAGGCAGGAGTCAGTCGATTGGTGGAGTAATAGTAGTAGATGCAAGCAGGAGTCAGTCTACTTGTCATGGACGTAATGCTTATATACGTGATCATTGTCATGAATAACGTCATAACTATGCGCTTTTCTATCAATTGCTCAATAATAATTTGTCTACCCACCATATACTATTTTTTCGAGAGAGAAGTCTCTAGCGAAAACTTGGCCCCGGGTCTACTTTAATCATATTACTAAATCCAAAGATACCTTGTTGCATTTTTTAAATTTTACTTTGTAATTTATCTATCTATCATTATCAGATTTAATCCTTACAAGTAACGAGTTCAAGAGGATTGACAACCCTATTGCCCGCGTTGGGTGCAAGTATTTTCTATTGTGTGTGTACGTACTGCTTACTAGGCATTTGCGTGGTTCTCCTATTGGTTTGATAACCTTCGTTCTCACTGAAAGAAATACTATCCGCTACTATATTGCTTCACCCTTTCTTTTCGGGGGAAATTTCAACGCGGTTCACAAGTAGCACACGTCTCTTCTGATTAACGAGTTTAGTGAGCTAAACGAGTAGCTCGTTAGCTCGGTTCATTAAACTCATTCTGTTAACGAGCTCATATTAAAACTCGACTCGAATCGTTAATCGCCGAGTTCGAGCCAAGTCACGAGATACTCATTCGTTTAGCTCGCGAGTTTCAAGTTTGAATTCCAATCCTAGGCATGGAGTTGAGGCAGAGGAGCGTGGCTGGGAATGGGAGCTGGCGGCGTCTGTGGAGGACGCGATCAGTAGCTGTTGCGGTGGCAGATGTGATGGACCGGCTCGGCGACCTGAGGCAAACCGTGTTGTAAATAAACTGGACAAGGAGGGTCGCTGGACCGGGACAAGTGCATCGAGGAGTATAGCAACATTACCGGAGGTATAGATCTCTGTCGTGTGGATTTCAACATACATTTTAGTTTTTTGCACCTCTCTTTCGTGTGAAGTTGTTTCAGTAGTGTTGATTATAACACTCATACTGAACAGAAATTTTTAGAGTGCCTCATTTGTGAATTTCGTACGAGCAACTAGCATAGCCTATGAACATTGTGACATCAAAATCGAAGCAGTCTGAAGTACAAATTGCTTTTGGGCTACACTTGAAGTGGTTTCCCTATGTGTTTTGCATGTCCAACTAAATCTGGGGGGATCATGAGAAATAAAGTGTACCGCGGTTTAGGAAAGACACTGGCATAATGGTTTTGATTGGAATATTTGTATTTTTTTATCCAAAACCTGCAGATAAACATATCATAACTTGCATTTAATTGCTGCATTTGTTCATGTCTATGGATCTTGGTTGAGTTTGTGGCAACATGGCTATGCCAGAACAGGTGGATCTTACAGTGAGTTATGAGACTATTCTATTTTCCTCTCCATCTTCTGAAAATACTGGATTCCAATATAACTTGAACTGCGCTTCCCATTTACAGTGTGTATGCAGGAAAGGATGCAATGAAAGAACAGCACGTGATAGATGATCCTAAATCTGTAACCGCAAATGAACTACTATAGCGACCCAATGTTAGTTTCTCAACTAACTTCATATTCCCTCCATGCATGCTCTCAGATACAATGATTAGATAATTTTAGTTCATACATCAATGATTTGCTAGTTCTGTTTCAAATCAAATAGGATTTGATAGTTTCTTTTATTTTCTCAAATTCACATGCATATACAATGTCTAGCTGATGCAATCCTAGAGCAATGAATGCATTTAGTGAGATTCTATGTCCCATATGATCTTGAAGTGCCATATTGTTTCTATAAAAGTAGATATACTATCTTCTTCGCTCCGCTTCAGCCTCAAGTTTCCCGTTGCCGTCCTAAAAAAGTGTACCACACCGTCAATTTCCTTCTTCTTTTTCTCGCTCTTCTTGCTATCTCTTGATTGTCGTACTTATCGAATATTGATGCTGGCTAGAGTGAGCCAAAAATTGAGCTTTTTTGCTTGGCAAACAAATCATTCACACTATAATTCATTATACGTGGGGGATTTTAGTTGCAACTTACAAGGATTCATACATAGGTGTTAAGGAAGCATAGTGATATTGAATAACATGGTAATTTCTTTGGCGCATGAAACAAAGCGGCGAGACGATTGTTCGAATTTTACCTCGCACCCCTTCTTCACCATTTTGGCACCCTCCTACTCTTCCAATCCAAATACAAGAGAAGCTAAGTAGCTTCCCATATTCTATATACATAAGAAGTTGATCCCTACTCTCGCAAAAAAAAAAGAAGTTGATCCATCCTATTTATCTCAACATGCACATATGCCACCTCATCAAAGGCCTGCCACTACATGCACGAGAAAAAGTTTTTCATTATTAGTTGATCTCATGCACACCTTTCACCTCACCACACATGCTACCTTATCAAAGGTCCGCTCAACATGCATGAAAAACGTTTTCCATTACGTTATGCCACTTATATTCAAAATATTTTCTGACTACACAATAACCAAATACAATATATAATATTTATTTTTAGCTTTAGTTCATATATTATTAATTCACGATGAAAGCTTCATACAATCTGAAAGTGCTAGTGATCGACTAGGGGGGGTGAATAGGCGATTTTTATGAAAGTCTTCAAAACACGAGGTCTTTGAAGATAATCAATCAAGTTGAGCCTATAAGATATGCAGCGGAAGATAAACTACTCTAGACAGACCATAGCCAAGTAAGCATAGTAACGAAAGCACAAGGACTAATAGCAGCTAGGTAGAACAGATCGGAATGGAAGACAGAATGAAGCCAAACAGATAATTGTCTTCACACAGTGTAGTCAGACTGATCAGGCAAACAAGCAATGACTTCACGAAGACAAAATGAAATGTAAAGGAGGTGGGGGATAGAACCAGTAGCTTGGTGAAGACAGGGATTTGGTAGACCAGTTCCAGTTGCTGTGACAACTGTACGTCTGGTTAGAGAGGCAGAGATTGAACTCAGAAGACCACGTCTTTGTTGGGAAACGTTGCATGGAAAACAAAAAAATTTCTACGCACACGCAATGATCTATCCATGGAGATGCATAGCAACGAGGGGGAGAGTGTGTCTATGTACCCTCGTAGACTGTAAGCGGAAGCATTTAACAACGCGGTTGATGTAGTCGAACTTCTTCGCGCTCCAACCGATCAAGTACCGAACGTACGGCACCTCCGCGTTCTGCACACGTTCAGCTCGGTGACGTCCTCCGCCTTCTTGATCCAGCAAGACGGCGAGGTAGTAGATGAGTTCCGGCAGCACGACGGCGTGGTGACGGTGATGGTGAAGTGATCTCCGCAGGGCTTTGCTTAAGCACTACGAAAATATGATTGGGGTGTAAACGGTGGAGGGGGGCGCCGCACACGGCTAGGCAATTGTCTGTCGTGTGCTAGGCGCCCCCCTCCCACATATATATATATATATATATATATAGGTGGGAGGGAGGGAGGAGCAGCCAAAGGAGGCACCCAAGTAGGAGGAATCCTACTTGGAGTCCCTCCCAAGCCGCGCCCCCCTTTCCTTATTTGGAGCGCGGGGAAAGGCAGGGGAGGGTGGCGCCCCCCCCCCCCCCTTTCCTTTCTCCGATGAGAGGGAAAGGCAGGAGGGGCTAGCCCTCCCCCTTTTCCTTCCCTAGGGCTGGCCAAACAAGGGAGGAGGCGCACCAGCCCCCTTGTGGGCTGGTCTGTCCCCTCCTTTGGCCCATAAGGCCCATAACTTGCTGGGGGGTGCCCGGAACCCCTTCCGGTGACCCGATTCCTTCCCGGTACGTCCCGAAACACTTCCGGTGTCCAAATACCATCGTCCTATATATCAATGTTTACCTCTCGACCATTTCGAGAATCCTCGTCATGTCCGTGATCTCATCCGGGACTCCGAACAACATTCGGTTACCAAAACATATAACTCATATAACACTATATCGTCAACGAACGTTAAGCGTGCGGACCCTACGGGTTCGAGAACTATGTAGACATGACCGAGTCACCTCTCTGGTCAATAACCAATAACGGAACCTGGATGCCCATATCTCCTACATGTTCTACGAAGATCTTTATCGGTCGAACCATAATGACAACATACGTAATTCCCTTTGTCCATCGGTATGTTACTTGCCCGAGATTCGATCGTCGGTATCTCTATACCTAGTTCAATCTCATTACCGGCAAGTCTCTTTACTCGTTCCGTAATACATCACCTTGTAACTAACTCCTTAGTTATTTGCTTGCAAGCTTATGATGTGTATTACCGAGAAGGCCCAGAGATACCTCTCCGAAACTCGGAGTGACAAATCCTAATCTTGATCTATGCCAACTGAACAAACACCTTTGGAGATACCTGTAGAGCATCTTTATGATCACCCAGTTATGTTCTGACGTTTGATAGAACACAAGGTATTCCTCCGGTATCCGGGAGTTGCATAATCTCATAGTCGAAGGAATATGTATTTGACATGAAGAAAACAATAGCAATAAACTGAACGATCATTATGCTAAGCTAACGGATGGGTCTTGTCCATCACATTATTCTCCTAATGATGTGATCCCGTTATCAAATGACAACACATGTCTATGGTTAGGAAACCTTAACCATCTTTGATCAACCAGCTAGGTCTAGTAGAGGCTTACTAGGGACACGGTATTTGTTTATGTATTCACACATGTACTTAATTTTCCGATCAGTACAATTCTAGCATGAATAATAAACCTTTATCATGATTAAGGAAATATAATAATAACCATTTATTATTGCCTCTAGGGCATATTTCCTTCGGTCTCCCACTTGCACTAGAGTCAATAATCTAGTTCACATCGCCATGTGATTAACACCCATAGTTCACATCGCCATGTGACTAACACCCAAAGAGTTTACTGGAGTCAATAATCTAGTTCACATTGCCATGTGATTAACACCCAAAGAGTACAAAGGTATGATCATGTTTTGCTTGTGAGAGAGGTTTAGTCAACGGGTCTGTCACATTCAGATCCATATGTATTTTGCAAGTTTCTATATCTACAATGCTCTGCATGGAGCTACTCTAGCTAATTGCTCCCACTTTCAATATGTATCCAGATTGAGACTCAGAGTAATCTGAATTGGTGTGAAAGCTTGCATCGACGTAACCCTTTACGATGAACTCTTTATCACATCCATAACCGAGAAATATTTCCTTAGTCCTCTTAGGTAACTAAGGATAATTTTGACCGTTGTCCAGTGATCTACTCCTCGATCACTATTGTACCCCCTTGCCAAACTCATGGCAAGGTACACAATAGGTCTGGTACGCAGTATGGCATACTTTAAAGAACCTATGGCTGAGGCATAGGGAATGACTTTCATTCTCTCTCTATCTTCTACCGTGGTCGGGCTTTGAGTCTTACTCAACTTCACACCTTACAATACAGTCTAGAACTCCTTCTTTGACTGATCTATTTTGAACTTCTTCAAAACTTTTTTCAAGGTATGTGCTTTGTGAAAGTCTATTAAGCGTCTCGATCTATCCCTATAGATCTTGATGCCCAATATATAAGCAGCTTCACCAAGGTCTTTCATTGAAAAATTCCAATTCAAGTATCCTTTTATGCTATCCAGAAATTCTATATCATTTCCAATCAACAATATGTCATCCACATATAATATCAAAAATGCTACAGAGCTCCCACTCACTTTCATGTAAATACAGGCTTCACTGTTAAGTCTGTATAAAACATATGCTTTGATCACCTCATCAAAGCGTATATTCCAACTCCGAGATGCTTGCACCAGTCCATAGATGGATCGCTGGAGCTTGCACACTTTGTTAGCACCTTTAGGATCGACAAAACCTTCTGGTTGCATCATATACAACTCTTCTTTAAAAATGCATTAAGGAATGCAGTTTTGATGTCCATTTGCCAGATTTCATAAAATGCGACAATTGCTAACTTGATTCGGACAGACTTAAGCATTGCTATGGGTGAGAAAGTCTCATCGTAGTCAACCCCTTGAACTTGTCGACAACCTTTCGCGACAAGTCGAGCTTTGTAGACAGTAACATTACCATTAGCGTTAGTCTTCTTCTTGAAGATCTATTTATTTTCTATGGCTTGCCGATCATCGGGCAAGTCCACCAAAGTCCACACTTTGTTCTCATACATGGATCCTATCTCAGATTTCATGGCCTCAAGCCATCTATCGGAATCTGGGCTCATCATAGCTTCTTCATAGTTCGTAGGTTCGCCTTGGTCTAGTAACATGACTTCCAGGACAGGATTACCGTACCTCTCTGGTGCGGATCGTGCTCTGGTCGACCTACGAGGTTTAGTAGAAACTTGATCTGAAGTTTCATGATCATTATCATTTGCTTCCTCTCTAGTTGGTGTAGGCATCACGGGAACGGATTTCTCTGATGTGCTACTTTCCAATTCGAGAGAAGGTACAATTACCTCATCAAGTTCTACTTTACTCCCACTCACTTCTTTCAAGAGAAACTCCTTCTCTAGAAAGGATCCATTCTTAGCAACAAAGATCTTTCCTTCGGATCTGTGGTAGAAGGTGTACCCAATTGTTTCCTTAGGGTATCCTATGAAGACGCACTTCTCCGATTTGGGTTCGAGCTTATCAGGCTGAAGCCTTTTGACATAAGTGTCGCAACCCCAAACTTTAAGAAACGACAGCTTAGGTTTCTTGCGAAAACCATAGTTCATACGGTGTCATCTCAATGGATTTAGACGGTGCCCAATTTAACGTGAATGCAGCTGTCTCTAATGCATAACCCCAAAACGATAGTGGTAAATCGGTAAGAGACATCATAGAATGCACCATAACTAATAAAGTACGATCACGACGTTCGGACACACCACTACGCTGTGGTGTTCCAGGTGGCGTGAGTTGTGAAACTATTCCACATTGTTTTTAAATGAAAGCCAAACTCCTAACTCAAATATTTGCCTCCGCGATCAGATTGTAGAAACTTTATTTTCTTGTTACGATGATTCTCCACTTCACTCTGAAATTCTTTGAACTTTTCAAATGTTTCAGACTTGTGTTTCATCAAGTAGATATATCCATACCTACTCAAATCATCTGTGAAGGTCAGAAAATAATGATACCCGCCGCGTGCCTCAACACTCATTGGACCGCATACATCGGTATGTATTATTTCCAATAAGTCATTAGCTTGCTCCATTGTTCCGGAGAACGGAGTTTTAGTCATCGTGCCCATGTGGCATGGTTCGCAAGTATCAAATGATTCATAATCAAGTGATTCCAAAAGCCCATTTGCATGGAGTTTCTTCATGCGCTTTACACCAATATGACCTAAATGGCAGTGCCCTAAATATGTTGCACTATCATTATCAACTTTGCATCTTTTGGCATCAATATTATGAATATGTGTATCACTACAATCGAGATTCAATAAACCATTTACATTGGGTGTATGACCATAGAAGGTTTTATTCATGTAAACAGAACAACAATTATTCTCTGACTTAAATGAATAACCGTATTGCAATAAACATGATCCAATCATATTCATGCTCAATGCAAACACCAAATAACATTTATTAGGTTCAACACTAATCCCGAAGGTAGAGGGAGTATGCGATGGTGATCTTATCAACCTTGGAATCACTTCCAACACACATTGTCACCTCGCCCTTAACTAGTCTCTGTTCATTTTGCAACTCCTGTTTCGAGTTACTAATCTTAGCAACTGAACCGGTATCAAATACCCAGGGGCTACTATGAACACTAGTAAAGTACACATCAATAACATGTATATCAAATATACCTTTGTTCACTTTGCCATCCTTCTTATCCGCCAAGTATTTGGGGCAGTTCCGCTTCCAATGACAATTTCCTTTGCAGTAGAAGCACTCAGTTTCAGGCTTGGGTCTAGCTTTGGGTTTCTTCATGAGAGCGGCAACTTGTTTGCCATTCTTCTTGAAGTTCCCTTTCTTTCCCTTTTTCCCTTTTTCTTGAAACTAGTGGTCTTGTTACCCATCAACATTTGATGCTCTTTCTTGATTTCTACCTTCGCCGATTTTAGCATCGCGAAGAGCTCGGGAATCATTTTCGTCATCCCTTGCATATTATAGTTCATCACGAAGTTCTAGTAGCTTGATGATCGTGACTAGAGAACTTTGCCAATCACTATCTTATCTGGAAGATTAACTCCCACTTGATTCAAGCGATTGTAGTACCCAGACATTCTGAGTACATGCTCACTGGTTGACCTATTCTCCTCCATCTTGTAGGCAAAGTGCTTGTCAGAGGTCTCATACCTCTCGACACGGGCATGAGTCTGAAATACCAATTTTAGCTCTTGGAACATCTCATATGCTCCGTGGCATTCAAAACATTTTTGAAGTCCCGGTTCTAAGCCGTAAAGCATGACGCACTAAACTATTAAGTAGTCGTCATATCGAGCTTTGCCAAACGTTCATAATGTCTGCATCTACTCCTGCAATAGGTCTGTCACCTAGCGGTGCATCAAGGACATAATTCTTCTGTGCAACAATGAGGATAATCCTCAGATCACGGACACAGTCCGCATCATTGCTACTATCATCTTTCAACTTATTTTTCTCTAGGAACAAATCAAAAAATAGGGGAGCTATATCGCGAGCTATTGATCTACAACATAGATTTGCAAATACTATCAGGACTAAGTTCATCATAAATTAAGTTCAATTAATCAACTTACTAAAGAACTCCCACTTAAATCAACATCCCTTAAGTTGTCTAAGTGATAAATGATCCATATCAACTAACCCATGTCCGATCATCACGTGAGCTGGGGTAGTCATCAATGGTGAACATCTCTATGTTGATCATATATACTATATGACTCATGTTCGACCTTTCGGTCTCCAGTGTTCCGAGGCCATGTCTGTACATGCTAGGCTCGTCAAGTTTAACCCAAGTATTCCGCGTGTGTAAATCTGGCTTACACCCATTGTATGTGAACGTAGAGTCTATCACACCCGATCATCACGTGGTGTCTCGAAACGACGAACTGCAGCAACGGTGCATACTCAGGGAGAACACTTTTACCTTGAAATTTAGTGAAGGGATCATCTTATAATGCTACCGCCATACTAAGCAAAATAAGATGCATAAAAGATAAACATCACATGCAATCAAAATATGTGACATGATATGGCCATCATCATCTCGTGCTTTTGATCTCCATCTCCAAAGCATCGTCATGATCTCCATCGTCACCGGCTCGACACCTTGATTTCCATCTTTGCGTCGTGGTCGTCTCGCCAACTATTGTTTCTACAACTATTCCTAACTCATAGCTATAAAGTAAAGCAATTACATGGCGTTTGCATTTCATACAATAAAGAGACAACCATAAGGCTCCTGCCGGCTGCCTGATATCTTACAAAACATGATCATCTCATACAATAACGTATATCACATCATGTCTTGACCATATCACATCACAACATACCCTGCAAAAACAAGTTAGACGTCCTCTACTTTGTTGTTGCAAGTTTTACGTGGCTGCTACAGGTTTCTAGCAAGAACCATTCTTACCTACGGTAAAAACCACAATGGTGATTCGTCAAGCTTGCTGTTTTAACCTTCTTCAAGGACCGACCATAGTCAAATTCGATTCAACTAAAGTGGGAGAAACAGACACCCGCCAGCCACCTTTATGCAAAACTAGTTGCATGTCTGTCGGTGGAACCGGTCTCATGTGCGTGGACATGTAAGGTTGGTCCGGGCCGCTTCATCCCACAATACCGCCGAATCATAATAAGACGTTGGTGGAAATTAGTATGACTATCACTGCCCACAACTCTTTGTGTTCTACTCGTGCATATCATTGTAACACCCCCTGTCATTAGCTACAGTAATCACTTTTGATAATGATATGTCAGCGAGCTTAATAGTGCATAATCATCATTAGCATCATATTGCATTTCAACTCCTAACTCAAATTCAAATTTAAATAAAAGTGGAAAATAAAAGTTGTCCAACATAGAAACTAAAATGTTCAGTAAATAACAAATATTGCAGAGACTATTCTAAAATTGAACCAAACAATTAATAAATTAATTAGGTGGCACAAACATTACCTAAATAGCTAGGATTAATGCATTTTAATTATTATAAAAATTGTGTGAACTCCAATTGCCTCCAAACTAATTTTTGGTAGTGGTAGGTAATGCCTAGTATTTATTGGAGCAATTGCCATGTTTTATAAAAATCATTTGGTGGCCTAACTATTTACTAAACAGGAGATATGATTAAATAAAAAGAAAAAAAAGGGAAAACCCCCCCCAGGCAACGGGAGTTGCCCAGCCGGCCAGCCCAACCGGCCCACCCCTTCCCCCTACATGGCCCCAGGCCGAAACCCTAACCCCCACCGACAGCCACCCACTCCCCTCGCACTTCCCCACCTCCCCCCTGATCCCCTCCTGGATCGGGATCGCCCCGAGCCGCGCGCTCGCCTCGCCCTCGCTCGACGCCGCCGCTCGCCGACCTCCTTGTCCTCCTCCCCAACCGGCCTCCCCGAGCCTCGCCGGCGAACCCCTGCACCGGGGGTATGAACCCCTCCCCCTCCTCATCCCCACCGATTCGCTGCCGCCGCTGCTCGCTGCGGCGCCCGTCCCCGACGCGTCGTGCTCGCCGCGGCCGCCGCTGCGCCCGTCCGCTGCGGCCCTGCGTGCTGCTCGCTGCTGCGTCGCTCGCCGTAGCCGCTGGTCCGCGCCACGCTCCCGCTTACCTTGCGCCACCGTAGCCCCCCGCTGCCGCAGCTGCCCTGCTCCGCCGGCCTCGCGCCCGCGCGTGCCTGACCGAGCCCCGTGGCTACCGCCCCGCGCCGCGCCTCCTCCCCTGCTAGCTGCTGCTGCTTCTACTTCGCTTCGCCGCGGGCCACTGCCCCCCCCTCCGTCGCCCCCTGCTGGCCTGCTGCCGCTGCAGCTCGCCGGTCCCGCCGCTCCCTTGGCCTTGGCCGCCGGCGCCGGCGTGCGCCGGGCGTGCCCAACGCCCCGGGCATGCGCCCGCTCGGGCCGCGCCGCGCTCGGGCGCCATGCTCGCACGCCCGTGGCCTTTGGGCCACCGACAGGTGGGGCCCAGTGCCCAGTGACACTGACGAACGGGCCCGGCCCTAAAAACATTTTAAGAAAATAGAAAAAAATAATAATAAAAAAATAAAAATAAAAATAATAAAAATAATTAATTAATTAGTTAATTAATTAAGTTAATTAATCCTGATTAGGTTAATCCAATTTAATTAATTAGTTTAATTAAATGTTAATTAATTAGTTAACCACTAATTAACCTAACAGCCTATGACATGTGGGACCCACGTGTCAGGACGCCTGCTGATGTCATGCTGACGTCAGCATAACACTGTTTCGGATAATGTTAATTTAAATAATTAATTAAATTCCAGAAATTAATAAAAACTTTAGAAAATCATATTAAATAATCCGTAACTCCGATGAAAATACTTTATACATGAAACTTGCTCAGAATTCCGATACGAACCCAAATACGCCCTCCGTATTCCCGACAGATGCCTCTAGCTATAAGAACATTGAAATTTTAGACCGATTTCGATAAATGAATAGTGCCCAACTTTAATTAAATAAATCTGAATAAATTCCTAAATTAACTAAATCATTTAGTTAGGCAGTAGAGCACCCCGGCATATCATTTAGGCATGTCATACATATTGTTTGCATTATCGCCGTGAATTTATTGTTTCTCTCCCCCTCCTTCTCTCTCTCGATAGACGCTGAGACCGACAACGGTGCACCCGGGTACGACTACACTACCGACGAGCAGCCCGTTGACGACCCCTCTCTCTTGCCAGAGCAACCAGGCAAGCCCCCCCCCCTTGAGCATCCAGATATCGCCCATTCTATTCTCCTGCTTGCATTAGATTTTGCTACTGTTAATGTATGCTCCTATTCTGATGCATAGCCTGCTGTTGTAACCTGTTCATTGCTACCTTACCTGCCTATGATAAACTATTTAGTATAGATTGGTAGTGAACCATCAGTGACCCCACCACCTTACCCTTGTTGCCCCTGCTTGATCATCGATGACTCGATCAATGTGATCGTCGACCAGAGACCGACACCTCACTACACACCCCCTTAGTTGTACGACTCTGCGTAGTAACTATCGAGTGCCAAGGGTGATACCTCGTAACGCACTCCCGATGAATACTCTGCAGTGTAGCTGTTCGGTCGTGGTCATCGAGGGTGATTCCTCCTTCTCCACTTCCGATACGACTCTATCGTGCAACCCTCAGTGTGAACCTCGAGGGTGATGCCTCATACGTTCACCCTGATGATTTCGTCGAGTGGAATCCGCCGAGGGTGATTCATCGGGTTTCCCCCCCTTGATGCTATGACCACACGACTACTTGACCTTTGTTACAGGCGGGTCCACCCTGGTGGGTACCCGCTGGGGATCTATGATTTTCGGGTGTGCCGGAAGGGCACTCGAGTGTGAAATTGTGGCGGAGCATCAGAGACTCTGATTGTCTCCGCGTGATACTAATTGAGCCTATTGGATTTGGGTGTGTGATCTGAGTGGGTCGACGTGCCCTATACGCACTACCACCACGCGGGATAATGGTTATGGGACCCTCTACGAAGTACGTTTCTCCCGAAAGCTTGTCTGACGTCACGATTCACCGTGCGGGCTGATTGTCGGGATTGGGCTGGATACTTCACTGACGAGTTCAGTGTCGCGCCTGCACCCCGGCCAGTCTCGCAACGCGCAGGGTGCCCAGGGCGATGGCCCGAGACCTCTGGGTGCATAGGTTAGTCCTGCGTGCTGACCTCTCTGCCGAGCCTAGGTAGAGCGCTGCTTCGTGTTGATCTTCCGAGGACGAGCATTACCCAGCAAGTGTGTCCGGACAGAGTTGATCGAGCGTGTTGGGTAACAGTAGTGCACCCCTGCAGGGATGAATCTTCTATCGATAGCCAGTCCTATGGTAAAGGACGCTCAGTTTGTGTATCCCGATCTACTACTTGAACTGGATACTTGTTACTTAATTGAAGCTTCGGGATCGCTTTCTCGCTTGGGAGTCGAGGAAGGATCTTTAAGCTGTACTTCAACATGTTTGCTAAATAAAATGCTATTCTACTCTCTTCTACTGCTGCAAGATGATGGCCTTGTGAAGATGTTTGAAGATGCTAGTCTTCGATAGGACTAGGCCTTCTCTCTATTCTGGCATTTCTGCAGCCCAGTCCACTTATACAGCCTTTCTCCATTGATAATGTTGCATATGTAGTATAGATCCTTGCTTGCTGAGTACTTCGGATGAGTACTCACGGTTGCTTTGTTACTTCTTTTTCCCCATACCCCACCTTGATGATACATCAGACGATGGAGTCCAGGAGCCAGATGCCACCACCGGAGCTTACTATCAGGAGGGTCCAGAGGGCACTTACTACTGGATTGAACCAGCTGACCAGGAGTAGGATCGGAGGCTCCCAGGCAGGAGGCCAACGCCTTTCGATCTAGTGTCGTTGTTTGTGCTAGGCTTCTTAAGGCAAAACTTGTCTAACTATGTCTGTACTCAGATAATATTTGTATGACTGACTTATGTATTCGGATCTTCGGATCCCTGGTCTGTAATATTGTGGACCTCCGTTTAAATTGTGTTAGAATTGTGTTGTGATATCTTCCCGTGAGTCCATGCGCTTGATCGTACACGTTTGCGTGTATGATTAGTGTACGATTGAGTCGGGGGCGTCACAAGTTGGTATCAGAGCCGACTGCCTGTAGGAAGCCCCCTTCCAATTCCTTGGCCGAAGTTGAGTCTAGAAACCGAAAAACTAATTTACTAACTTGGCTGTGTGGCTTACGGGCCCACGTCGCCAACTGGGTGGTATTAGGATCTTTTATTCCTCGTCTATACTCTGGGACTCTGATCTCTCTTCTACTCGGGTTAAATAAATTTTACTAACGCCGACACTTAGGATCTCGTAAATCCCATCTACCCGGAGAGCTGGATATCTGTGCGATTTCCCTGTCATTGATCTGATTAGTCTGATAATCATTTTCCTTTCCATTGTTTTGTTTAACCTTTCTCTCCGAGTTGTGTTAAACTTCTCATTGTCGTTTGACAACCCTGAATTTCCTCTGTTTCAGATGGATCGTTTGTTTCCACCGCGTCCTACGACACAGCTTGTGCTTCGCACTTGGGCTCGTGATGCCCCTGGGTTTCCAGCTGTCCTGATCGCTCTCATGACCAGACTTGGCTACCGTTGGTATCCTGAGTACTTGGTTTACGACGATTACCACGAGTTCAATCAGGAACAGTACCATGCTGATGTTCGTATCTATGATCAACAAAATGACTCAGACGCCGAGCTACACCTTTTCCACGGTATCGGCATGACGATTGAGATGGTAGTCCATGATGCCGCCTACTCTGCTGTCGCACGTCTCCGAGGACAGTTCAGTGATATCTTGGATGACTCTGAGTTCCGATACATTTCGTATGCCCCTGCTGGAGATGCTATTGGATACTACACAGCTATCTGTGCCCCGTTCGAGCCTCGTCACTATGACCCGTTCGTTCTGATTCAGTGCACTCAGGGTCTGGATCGCACTGTTCGGGCTCTTGCCGTCGGGTTGGTTGCCACTCGAGCACGTCTCTATGATGCTATGACGCAGTTGCTACCCGCTGTTTGCGCAGGGATACATCCGAAGCACATCCTTTACCCACGCAGGACTCAGATGTATGCTGGTATTGATTGGCCTGCTGTTGGAGGTCATACACCTGCACATGGACCTCTTCTTACAGCTCGAGACCGGATTCTGCATCAGAGTGCACATGGAGCGCAGGATCCTTCCACGACGAACATTCGTCGTCAGCACTTGCAGTTACCCCATTTCGGTGGTTTTCTCCGACGTTGATGTAGCCTTTGCTATGTCTCGTTGTGTACTTCCTTACCGCGTGCCTGCGCGCCGCCTAGTATGTCTAGCTTTTGAATTTGCGCTGTTATGCTGTCCGCATGTACCCGACTCTGTGTATGGATCTGTATGTCTTATCGACTACTGTTATGTATCTGTTACACTACTTAAATTGTTGTCGAGTTACATCATGTTTGTCACTAAACGCTTGCAATTGCTTTTACTAAACTACCCCCTGTTGATACTTAGCAGGATGGTTAGACCAGGTGGTCGTGGTCGTGGTCGTGCCCCTGAACGCCCACCACCGCCAGACTATATGGCGGCTATGATGCAACAGTTTGAGCTTAACCGCCAGTTCATGGTTGGAATCATGGCTCAGTTTCCGCATCAGAACAACCAGAACCAGAACCCAGCTTCAATAACTTTGACAGAGTTTATGCGACTCAACCCATCGCAGTTCCGCAACTCTGACAAGCCACTGGATGCTGATGACTGGCTCCGCGACATCACTCATGAGATGGAGTCTGCTAATGTCGCCCCTGCCAACTTCGTCAACTTTGCGGCCTTTTTCTTAAAGGGCCCCGCTGCTCAATGGTGGGACACACACAAGCGTACTCTGCCTATTGGAACAGTCATCACCTGGTATGAGTTCCAGGCTGCTTTCCGTACACGTTACATCCCTCAGGCAATTATGGAACGCATGAAGACCCAGTTCCGTAACCTCACTCAGGGCAACAAGACCGTCGAAGCTTATCAGCGGGAATTTCTAGACCTCTCCCGCTATGCTGAAGAAGACATCGCCACAGATGCACGCAGACAAGAGAAGTTCCGTAGTGGACTACACCCCAACCTCAAGCTTGCACTAGCTGCTCAAGACTTCAATGACTTTTCAACTCTGACGAACAAGGCTATTCTTGTTGAGACCGCTCAGATGGAATACAAGGACTCACAGAAGCGCTATCGTGATGCTGGCTCATCTTCGGGCTCAGCATCAAAGCGTCGAGTTTGGATTCCCAACAATGCGTTCCGTTCCAATGCCTCTGCGCCAAAGAACAACTATGCTGCACCACATTTGCCTCCTCCACCACCGAGGCAGCCAAAAACTCAAGCTATTCAAAACAATGCTCCTCTTCGTCCTGAAGATGGTCTATGCTTCAAGTGCCGCAAACCAGGTCACCAGGCTAAAGACTGCCGCCAGAATCAGAATCAGTTAGTCTTTCCTCGTGCTGGCCGTGGCAATGGTCGTGGCAACAATCAGACCCGCAACTATAATACTGGGTCTGCTGCACATGGTCGTGGACACGCTTATAACATTGACATTGAAGAAGTCCAGGATCAACCTGCTACCATGATGGGTACCCTTCTTGTTAACTCAGTACCTTCTTCTGTTTTATTTGATTCAGGAGCATCACATTCATTCATCTCTGGAAAATTTGCATTTATGCATGGCATTCGATATGAGAAAATGCATACTCCGTTAGTCATTAAAACTCCCGGAGGTCACTGTCATGCTGACGTAATAGCACCTGACGTTACCGTCGAAATTAAAGGATTGGAATTCCTTGCATCGCCCATCGTCTTGAAATCTTCCACCATAGACCTCATACTTGGAATGGATTGGTTGAAAGCTCACATTGCTTCGATCAATTGCGCCACTAAAGTCATCCAACTTCTTCACCCCACCGATGAGATAGTGAACTATACCGCCCGCATTACTCGGGACGCCGAAGCTCAGATATATGCTCTGAATGCTTTGAACGCCTCACCTCTGGAAGGGATCGAGAACGTTCCTGTCGTTCGAGATTTTCCAAACGTCTTTCCAGAAGAACTTCCAGGAATACCCCCGGCTAGAGCTGTTGAGTTTGTCATTGACTTGAAGCCTGGCACCGTCCCTATTGCCAAGCGACCTTATAAGATGCCTCCGCATCACCTACTCAAGCTTAAGGAAGAAATCGACAAGTCGCTTAAGAGTGGTTTCATCCGCCCCAGTTCCTCTGCTTGGGGAGCACCTTCACTCTTCGTTAAGAAGAAGGATGGAACTAACCGTTTGGTTCAGGATTATCGGTCCATTAACCAAGCCACAATCCAGAATAAATACCCACTGCCCCGGATCAATGATCTTTATGATCAACTCGCTGGATCATCGGTGTTCTCTAAACTCGACCTGAGGTTGGGTTATCACCAGATCCGTGTCCGTGAAGAGGATATTCCCAAGACTGCATTCGTCACTCGATATGGCTCCTATGAATACACCGTCATGTCATTTGGCCTAACGAATGCTCCAGCTACGTTCTCCCGTCTGATGAATTATATATTCATGGATTACCTCGACAAATTCGTCGTGGTTTATTTGGATGATATCCTGATATATTCTAAGAATAGAGAAGAACATGCTGAACACCTCCGTTTGGTACTAGAAAGGCTCCAAGAACACCAGTTGTATGCCAAGTATTCCAAATGTGATTTTTGGCTTTCTGAAGTAACTTACCTTGGTCATGTAATTTCCAAGGATGGAATTGCTGTTAACCCCGAACGAGTTCAGGCTATTCTTGACTGGACTCCCCCGAAGAATGTTAAGCAAGTCAGAAGTTTTCTTGGACTTGCTAGTTATTGCCGTCGATTCGTTGAGAACTTTTCCAAGATTGCAAAACCATTGAAAAATCTGCTTCACAAAGGTGTTAAATTTGAGTGGACAGAAAAATGTCAAGAAAGCTTTCAGACACTAAAAGATAAATTGACATCTGCCCCAGTATTAGCACCCCCGGATTCCCAAAAGGATTTCGTGATATACTGCGATGCCTCCCGTCAAGGATTAGGCTGTGTCCTAATGCAAGAACGCAAGGTGATTGCTTATGCCTCCCGACAATTGCGTCCTCACGAAGAAAATTACCCAGTGCACGATCTCGAACTTTCTGCGGTTATTTATGCCCTGAAGCTATGGCGACATTACCTTCTCGGTAACCGTTGCGAGATATATACGGATCATCAAAGTTTGAAGTATTTATATACTCAACCGGATCTGAACCTTCGTCAACAAAGATGGCTCGAGACAATTGCCGATTATGATATGAATATCTCATACACCCCTGGCAAGGCAAATGTAATGGCCGATGCTTTGAGCCGTAAGGCTTATTGCAGCAACCATGTGGTTCAGGAATCACAACCTATGCCTTATGAAGAGCTTCGTAAATTGAACCTCCATATTGTTCCACAGGGTTATCTCAATACCCTGGTTGTCGAACCAGATTTAGAACACAGCATCAAAACTATGCAATGGTATGACTCTGAAGTTGAAAGAATCAAGCGGTACCTCGAGAAAGGAAAGCCGTCGGAATTCCATCTTGATAAGGATGGGATCCTATTTTTCCAACACCATCTCTTCGTACCCAAGTTCAAGGATGAGAGGGAACACGTTATGAAGGAAGCTCATGACACTCCTCTGTCAATTCATCCTGGTAGCACAAAGATGTACCGTGACATTTGTCAGAGATACTGGTGGCCTAATATGAAGCGAGACATTGCTTGTTATGTTTCTGAGTGTGACGTTTGTCGCCGCATTAAAGCAGAACATCAAAGGTCTGCTGGAACTCTGCAACCCCTTGAAATTCCTGAATGGAAATGGGACAAGGTCCAAATGGATTTCATTACTGGTTTTCCCAAATCTCAGAAGGGTCATGATGCTATTTTTGTTGTCATTGACCGATTCTCCAAGGTTGCTCACTTTCTGCCAGTTAAGGAGACAATCACTGCTTGCCAGTTAGCAGACTTGTATGTTTCCCGAATTGTGTCACTCCATGCTGTTCCGTTGGAGATCAGTTCTGATCGTGGCAGCCTCTTCACCTCCAGATTCTGGAATAGTTTCCAAGAAGCTATGGGAACACATCTGTCTTTTAGCACCGCTTTTCACCCTCAGTCACAGGGTCAAGTTGAACGAGTTAATCAAGTGCTCGAAGATATGCTTCGAGCCTGCGTCATCTCCTTCGGTAAGAAATGGGAGGAATCTCTCCCATATGCCGAATTCTCTTAAAACAATAGCTATCAGGCTAGTTTGAAGATGGCACCGTTTGAAGTTCTTTACGGACGTAAGTGTCGAACCCCTCTGAATTGGTCAGAAACTGGGGAACGCTCACTCGTCGGACCGAACATTATTCAGCAAGCAGAAGACCAAGTCCGCATTGTCCGTGAACATTTGAAAATTGCTCAGTCTCGTCAGAAGAGCAACTATGACCGAAAGCACCAGGAAATGATCTATCAACCTGGCGAGCAAGCTTACCTCCGCGTCACTCCATTGAAAGGCACTCTTAGGTTCGGAATCAAAGGCAAGTTAGCTCCTCGCTACATTGGCCCGTTCCGTATTCTTGCCCGTCGAGGAGAGGTGGCATATCAATTGCAGTTGCCGCCTAATCTTTCCCAAGTACATGATGTCTTTCACGTATCCCAACTCCGTCGCTGCTTCAAGGATCCTATTCGAGCTGTGGATCACGAAGTGCTTGAATTACGGGAAGATCTGTCTTATCCAGAATATCCCATCCGTATTCTTGATGAAGCTGAACGTCGGACTTGTCAAAAGTCAATCAAATTCCTCAAGGTTCAGTGGTCAAATCATTCCGAAGATGAGGCCACTTGGGAACCCGAGGATCGTCTTCGTGAAGAATACCCCACTTTCTTTCAGTCTTCCTCTTAATTCTCGGGACGAGAATTCTTAATAGATGAGGAGAATTGTAACACCCCCTGTCATTAGCTACAGTAATCACTTTTGATAATGACATGTCAGCGAGCTTAATAGTGCATAATCATCATTAGCATCATATTGCATTTCAACTCCTAACTCAAACTCAAATTTAAATAAAAGTGGAAAATAAAAGTTGTCCAACATAGAAACTAAAATGTTCAGTAAATAACAAATATTGCAGAGACAATTCTAAAATTGAAACCAACAATTAATAAATTAATTAGGTGGCACAAACATTACCTAAACAGCTAGGATTAATGCATTTTAATTATTATAAAAATTGTGTGAACTCCAATTGCCTCCAAACTAATTTTTGGTAGTGGTAGGTAATGCCTAGTATTTATTGGAGCAATTGCCATGTTTTATAAAAATCATTTGGTGGCCTAACTATTTACTAAACAGGAGATATGATTAAATAAAAAGAAAAAGGCAAAAGAAAACAAAACAGAAAAAGAAAAAAAAAGGAAACCCCCCCCGGCCCAATTGGGCCAGTGCCCAGCCGGCCAGCCCAACCGGCCCACCCCTTCCCCCTATATGGCCCCAGGCAGAAACCCTAACCCCCACCGACAGCCACCCACTCCCCTCGCACTTCCCCCCTCCCCCCCGATCCCCTCCTGGATCGGGATCGCCTCGAGCCGCGCGCTCGCCTCGCCCTCGCTCGACGCCGCCGCCTCGTCCCCGCCGCCGCCGCTCGCCTACCTCCTGGTCCTCCTCCCCAATCGGCCTCCCCGACGCACCGCGGCCGCCGCTGCGCCCGTCCGCTGCGGCCCTACGTGCTGCTCACTGCGGCCCTGCGTGCTGCTCGCTGCTGCGTCGCTCGCCGCAGCCGCAGGTCCGCGCTACGCTCCCGCTTGCCTCGCGCCACCGTAGCCCCCCACTGACGCAGCTGCCCTGCTCCGCCGGCCTCGCGCCCGCGCGTGCCTGACCGAGCCCCGTAGCTACCGCTCCGCGCCGCGCCTCCTCCCCTGCTAGCTGCTGCTGCTTCTACTTCGCTTCGCCGCGGGCCACTGCCCCCCCCCTCCGTCGCCCCCTGCTGGCCTGCTGCCACTGCAGCTCGCCGGTCCCGCCGCTCCCTTGGCCTTGGCCGCCGGCGCCGGCGTGCGCCGGGCGTGCCCAACGCCCCGGGCACGCGCCCGCTCGGGCCGCGCCGCGCACGCGCGCCGTGCCCGCACGCCCGTGGCCTTTGGGCCACCGACAGGTGGGGCCCAGTGCCAAGTGACACTGACGAACGGGCCCGGCCCTAAAAACGTTTTAAGAAAATAGGAAAAATAATAATAATAAAAAATAAAAATAAAAATAATTAATTAATTAATTAGTTAATTAATTAAGTTAATTAATCCTGATTAGGTTAATCCAATTTAATTAATTAGTTTAATTAAATGTTAATTAATTAGTTAACCACTAATTAACCTAACAGCCTATGACATGTGGGACCCACGTGTCAGGACGCCTGCTGACATCATGCTAACGTCAGCATAACACTGTTTCGGATAATGTTAATTTAAATAATTAATTGAATTCCAGAAATTAATAAAAACTTTAGAAAATCATACTTTATACATGAAACTTGCTCAGAATTCCGATTCGAACCCGAATACGCCCTCCGTATTCCCGACAGATGCCTCTAGCTATAAGAACATTGAACTTTTAGACCGATTTCGATAAATGAATAGTGCCCAACTTTAATTAAATAAATTCGAATAAATTCCTAAATTAACTAAATCATTTAGTTAGGCAGTAGAGCACCCCAGCATATCATTTAGGCATGTCATACATATTGTTTGCATTATCGCCGTGAATTTATTGTTTCTCTCCCCCTCCTTCTCTCTCTTGATAGACGCTGAGACCGACGACGCTGCACCCGGGTATGACTACACTACCGACGAGCAGCCCGTTGACGACCCCTCTCTCTTGCCAGAGCAACCAGGCAAGCCCCCCCCCCCCTTGAGCATCCAGATATCGCCCATTCTATTCTCCTGCTTGCATTAGATTTTGCTACTGTTAATGTATGCTCATATTCTGATGCATAGCCTGCTGTTGTAACCTGTTCATTGCTACCTTACCTGCCTATGATAAACTGTTTAGTATAGATTGGTAGTGAACCATCAGTGACCCCACCACCTTACCCTTGTTGCCCCTGCTTGATCATCGACAACTCGATCAACGTGATCGTCGACCAGAGACCGACACCTCACTTCACACCCTCTTAGTTGTACGACTCTGCGTAGTAACTATCGAGTGCCGAGGGTGATACCTCGTAACGCACTCCCGATGAATACTCTGCAGTGTAGCTGTTCGGTCATGGTCATCGAGGGTGATTCCTCCTTCTCCACTTCCGATACGACTCTGTCGTGCAACCCTCAGTGTGAACCTCGAGGGTGATGCCTCATACGTTCACCCTGATGATTTCGTCGAGTGGAATCCGCCGAGGGTGATTCCTCGGGTTTCCCCCCCCCTTGATGCTATGACCACACGACTACTTGACCTTTGTTACAGGCGGGTCCACCCTGGTGGGTACCCGCTGGGGATCTATGATTTTTGGGTGTGCCGGAAGGGCACTCGAGTGTGAAATTGTGGCGGAGCATCAGAGACTCTGATTGTCTCCGCGTGATACTAATTGAGCCTATTGGATTTGGATGTGTGATCTGACTGGGTCGACGTGCCCTATACGCACTACCACCACGCGGGATAATGGTTATGGGACCCTCTGCGAAGTACGTTTCTCCCGAAAGCTCGTCTGACGTCATGATTCACCGTGCGGGCTGATTGTCGGGATTGGGCTGGATACTTCACTGACGAGTTCAGTGTCGCGCCTGCACCCCGGCCAGTCTCGCAACGCGCAGGGTGCCCAGGGCAATGGCCCGAGACCTCTGGGTGCATAGGTTAGTCCCGCGTGCTGACCTCTCTGCCGAGCCTAGGTAGAGCGCTGCTTCGTGTTGATCTTCCGAGGACGGGCATTACCCAGCAAGTGTGTCCGGCCAGAGTTGATCGAGCGTGTTGGGTAACAGTAGTGCACCCCTGCAGGGATGAATCTTCTATCGATAGCCGGTCCTACGGTAAAGGACGCTCAGTTTGTGTATCCCGATCTACTACTTGAACTGGATACTTGTTACTTAATTGAAGCTTCGGGATCGCTTTCTCGCTTGGGAGTCGAGGAAGGATCTTTAAGCTGTACTTCAACATGTTTGCTAAATAAAATGCTATTCTACTCTCTTCTACTGCTGTAAGATGATGGCCTTGTGAAGATGTTTGAAGATGCTAGTCTTCGATAGGATTAGGCCTTCTCTCTATTCTGGCATTTCTGCAGCCCAGTCCACTTATACAGCCTTTCTCCATTGATAATGTTGCATATGTAGTATAGATCCTTGCTTGCTGAGTACTTCGGATGAGTACTCACGGTTGCTTTGTTACTTCTTTTTCCCCATACCCCACCTTGATGATATATCAGACGATGGAGTCCAGGAGCCAGATGCCACCACCGGAGCTTACTACCAGGAGGGTCCAGAGGGCACTTACTACTGGATTGAGCCAGCTGACCAGGAGTAGGATCGGAGGCTCCCAGGCAGGAGGCCAATGCCTTTCGATCTAGTGTCGTTGTTTGTGCTAGCCTTCTTAAGGCAAAACTTGTCTAACTATGTCTGTACTCAGATAATATTTGTATGACTGACATATGTATTCGGATCTTCGGATCCCTGGTCTGTAATATTGTGGACCTCCGTTTAAATTGTGTTAGAGTTGTGTTGTGATATCTTCCCGTGAGTCCCTGTGCTTGATCGTACACATTTGCGTGTATGATTAGTGTACAATTGAGTCAGGGGCGTCACAATCATCTACGCATAGACCTGGCTCATGATGCCACTGTTGGGAAACGTTGCATGGAAAACAAAAAAAATTCTACGCACACGCAATGATCTATCCATGGAGACGCATAGCAATGAGGGGGAGAGTGTGTCTACGTACCCACGTAGACCGTAAGCGGAAGCGTTTAACAACACGGTTGATGTAGTCGAACTTCTTCGCGCTCCAACCGATCAAGTACCGAACATACGACACCTCCGCGTTCTGCACATGTTCAGCTCGGTGACGTCCTCCGCCTTCTTGATCCAGCAAGACGGCGAGGTAGTAGATGAGTTCCGGAAGCACGACCGCGTGGTGACGGTGATGGTGAAGTGATCTCCGCAGGGCTTAGCCTAAGCACTACGAAAATATGACTGGGGGTGTAAACGGTGGAGGGGGGGCGCCGCACACGGCTAGGCAATTGTCTGTCGTGTGCTAGGCGCCCCCCTCCCACATATATATAGGTGGGAGGGAGGGAGGAGCAGCCAAAGGAGGCGCCCAAGTAGGAGGAATCCTACTTCGAGTCCCTCCCAAGCCGCGCCCCCTTTCCTTATTTGGAGCGCGGTGGAAAGGCAGAGGAGGGTGGCGCCCCCCTTCCTTTCTCCCATAAGAGGGAAAGGCAGGAGGGGCTAGCCCTCCCCCTTTTCCTTCCCTAGGGCTGGCCAAACAAGGGAGGAGGTGCACCAGCCTTCTTGTGGGCTGGTCTGTCCCCTCCTTTTCCCCATAAGGCCCATAACTTGCCGGGGGCTGCCCGGAACCCCTTCCGGTGACCCGATTCCTTCCCGGTACGTCCCGAAACACTTCCGGTGTCCAAATACCATCGTCCTATATATCAATCTTTACCTCTCAACCATTTCGAGACTCCTCATCATGTTTGTGATCTCATACGGGACTCTGAACAACATTCAGTCACCAAGACATATAACTCATATAACACTATATCGTAAACGAATGTTGAGCGTGCGGACCCTACGGGTTCGAGAACTATGTAGACATGACCGAGACACCTCTCTGGTCAATAACCAATAGAGGAACCTGGATGCCCATATTGGCTCCTAGATATTCTAGGAAGATCTTTATTGGTCGAACCGTTATGACAACATACGTAATTCCCTTTGTCCATCTGTATGTTACTTGCTCGAGATTCGATCGTCGGTATCTCTATACCTAGTTCAATCTCGTTACTGGCAAGTCTCTTTACTCATTCCGTAATACATCACCTTGTAACTAACTCCTTATTTATTTGCTTGCAAGCTTATGATGTGTATTACCGAGAGGGCCCAGAGATACCTCTCCGAAACTCGGAGTGACAAATCCTAATCTTGATCTATGCCAACTCAACAAACACCTTCGGAGATACCTGTAGAGCATCTTTATGGTCACCCAGTTACGTTGTGACGTATGATAGCACATAAGGTATTCCTCCGGTATCCGGGAGTTGCATAATCTCATAATCGAAGGAATATGTATTTGACATGAAGAAAGCAATAGCAATAAACTGAGCGATCATTATGCTAAGCTAACGGATGGGTCTTGTCCATCGCATCATTCTCCTAATGATGTGATCCCATTATCAAATGACAACACATGTCTATGGTTAGGAAACCTTAACCATCTTTGATTAACCAGCTAGTCTAGTAGAGGCTTACTAGGGACACGGTATTTGTTTATGTATTCACACATGTACTTAAGTTTCCGATCAATACAATTCTAGCATGAATAATAAACCTTTATCATGATTAAGGAAATATAATAATAACCATTTTATTATTGCCTCTAGGGCATATTTCCTTCAGTCTCCCACTTGCACTAGAGCCAATAATCTAGTTCACATCGCCATGTGATTAACACCCATAGTTCACATCGCCATGTGACTAACACCCAAAGAGTTTACTAGAGTCAATAATCTAGTTCACATTGCCATGTGATTAACACCCAAAGAGTACTAAGGTATGATCATGTTTTGCTTGTGAGAGAGGTTTAGTCAACGGGTCTGTCACATTCAGATCCGTATGTATTTTGCAAGTTTTTATGTCTACAATGCTCTGCATGGAGCTACTCTAGCTAATTGCTCCCACTTTCAATATGTATCTAGATTGAGACTCAGAGTAATCTGAATTGGTGTTAAAGCTTGCATCGACGTAACCCTTTACGACGAACTCTTTATCACCTCCATAACCGAGAAATATTTCCTTAGTCCTCTTAGGTAACCAAGGATAATTTTGACCGCTGTCTAGTGATCTACTCCTGGATCACTATTGTACCCCCTTGCCAAACTCATGGCAAGGTAGACAATAGGTCTGGTACGCAGTATGGCATACTTTAAAGAACCTATGGCAGAGGCATAGGGAATGACTTTCATTCTCTCTCTATCTTCTGTTGTGGTCGGGCTTTGAGTCTTACTCAACTTCACACCTTACAATACAGTCTAGAACTCCTTCTTTGACTGATCCATTTTGAACTTCTTCAAAACTTTTGTCAAGGTATGTGCTTTGTGAAAGTCTATTAAGCGTCTCGATCTATCCCTATAGATCTTGATGCCCAATATATAAGCAGCTTCACCGAGGTCTTTCATTGAAAATTCCTATTCAAGTATCCTTTTATGCTATCCAGAAATTCTATATCATTTCCAATCAACAATATGTCATCCACATATAATATCAAAAATGCTACAGAGCTCCCACTCACTTTCATGTAAATACAGGCTTCACTGTTAAGTCTGTATAAAACATATGCTTTGATCACCTCATCAAAGCGTATATTCCAACTCCGAGATGCTTGCACCAGTCCATAGATGGATCGCTGGAGCTTGCACACTTTGTTAGCACCTTTAGGATCGACAAAACCTTCTGGTTGCATCATATACAACTCTTCTTTAAAAAATCCATTAGGAATGCAGTTTTGATGTCCATTTGCCAGATTTCATAAAATGCAGCAATTGCTAACATGATTCGGGCAGACTTAAGCATTGCTACGGGTGAGAAAGTCTCATCGTAGTCAACCCCTTGAACTTGTCGACAACCTTTCGCGATAAGTTGAGCTTTGTAGACAGTAACATTACCATCAGCGTCAGTCTTCTTCTTGAAGATCCATTTATTTTCAATGGCTTGCCGATCATCGGGCAAGTCCACCAAAGTCCACACTTTGTTCTCATACATGGATCCAATCTCAGATTTCATGGCCTCAAGCCATCTATCGGAATCTGGGCCTATCATAGCTTCTTCATAGTTCGTAGGTTCGCCTTGGTCTAGTAACATGACTTTCAGGACAGGATTACTGTACCTCTCTGGTGCGGATCATGCTCTGGTCGACCTACGAGGTTTAGTAGCAACTTGATCTGAAGTTTCATGATCATTATCATTTGCTTCCTCTCTAGTTGGTGTAGGCATCACAGGAACGGATTTCTCTGATGTGCTACTTTCCAATTCGAGAGAAGGTACAATTACCTCATCAAGTTCTACTTTACTCCCACTCACTTCTTTCGAGAGAAACTCCTTCTCTAGAAAGGATCCATTCTTAGCAACAAAGATCTTGCCTTCGGATCTATGGTAGAAGGTGTACCCAATTGTTTCCTTAGGGTATCCTATGAAGACGCACTTCTCCGATTTGGGTTCGAGCTTATCAGGCTGAAGCCTTTTGACATAAGTGTCGCAACCCCAAACTTTAAGAAACGACAGCTTAGGTTTCTTGCGAAAACCAAAGTTCAACAGTGTCGTCTCAACGGATTTAGATGGTGCCCTATTTAACGTGAATGCAGCTGTCTCTAATGCATAACCCCAAAACGATAGTGGTAAATCGGTAAGAGACATCATAGAATGCACCATATCTAATAAAGTACGGTTACGACGTTCGGACACACCATTACACTGTGGTGTTCCAGGTGGCATGAGTTGTGAAACTATTCCACATTGTTTTTAAATGAAAGCCAAACTCGTAGCTCAAATATTTGCCACCGCGATCAGATCGTAGAAACTTTATTTTCTTGTTACGATGATTCTCCACTTCACTCTGAAATTCTTTGAACTTTTCTAATGTTTCGGACTTGTGTTTCATCAAGTAGATATATCCATACCTACTCAAATCATCTGTGAAGGTCAGAAAATAACGATACCCGCCGCGTGCCTCAACACTCATTGGACCGCATACATCGGTATGTATTATTTCCAATAAGTCATTAGCTTGCTCCATTGTTCCGGAGAACGGAGTTTTAGTCATCGTGCCCATGTGGCATGGTTCGCAGGTATCAAATGATTCATAATAAAGTGATTCCAAAAGCCCATCTGCATGGAGGATCTTCATGCGCTTTACACCAATATGACCTAAACGGCAGTGCCACAAATATGTTGCACTATCATTATCAACTTTGCATCTTTTGGCATCAATATTATCAATATGTGTATCACTACGATCGAGATTCAATAAACCATTTACATTGGGTGTATGACCATTGAAGATTTTATTCATGTAAACAGAACAACAATTATTCTCTGACTTAAATGAATAACTGTATTGCAATAAACATGATCCAATCATATTCATGCTCAACGCAAACACCAAATAACATTTATTAGGTTCAACACTAATCGCCAAGGTAGAGGGAGTATGCGATGGTGATCTTATCAACCTTGGAATCACTTCCAACACACATCGTCACCTCGCCCTTAACTAGTCTCTGTTCATTTTGCAACTCCTGTTTCAAGTTACTAATCTTAGCAATTGAACCGGTATCAAATACCTAGGGGCTACTATGAACACTAGTAAAGTACACATCAATAACATGTATATCAAATATACCTTTGTTCACTTTGCCATCTTTCTTATCCGCCAAGTATTTGGGGCAGTTCCGCTTCCAGTGACAATTTCCTTTGCAGTAGAAGCACTCAGTTTCAGGCTTGGGTCTAGGTTTGGGTTTCTTCATGAGAGCGGCAACTTGTTTGCCATTCTTCTTGAAGTTCCCTTTCTTTCCCTTTTTCCCTTTTTCTTGAAACTAGTGGTCTTGTTACCCATCAACATTTGATGCTCTTTCTTGATTTCTACCTTCGCCTAGTTCAGCATCGCGAAGACCTCGGGAATCATTTTCGTCATCCCTTGCATATCATAGTTCATCACGAAATTCTAGTAGCTTGATGATCGTGACTAGAGAACTTTGTCAATCACTATCTTATCTGGAAGATTAACTCCCACTTGATTCAAGCGATTGTAGTACCCAGACATTCTGAGCACATGCTCACTGGTTGACCTATTCTCCTCCATCTTGTAGGCAAAGCACCTGTCAGAGGTCTCATACCTCTCGACACGGGCATGAGTCTGAAATACCAATTTCAGCTCTTGGAACATCAAATATGCTCCGTGGCATTCAAAATGTTTTTGAAGTCCCGGTTCTAAGCCGTAAAGCATGGCACACTAAACTATTAAGTAGTCATCATATCGAGCTTTGCCAAACGTTCACAACGTCTACATCTGCTCCTGCAATAGGTTTGTCACCTAGCGGTGCATCAAGGACATAATTTTTCTGTTCAACAATGAGGATAATCCTCAGATCATGGACCCAGTCCGCATCATTGCTACTATCATCTTTCAACTTATTTTTCTCTAGGAACATATCAAAACATAAGGGAGCTATATCGCGAGCTATTGATCTACAACATAGATTTGCAAATACTATCAGGACTAAGTTCATGATAAATTAAGTTCAATTAATCAAATTACTAAAGAACTCCCACTTAAATCAACATCCCTCAAGTTGTCTAAGTGATACATGATCCATATCAACTAACCCATGTCCGATCATCACGTGAGATGGGGTAGTCATCAATGGTGAACATCTCTATGTTGATCATATCTACTATATGACTCATGTTCGACCTTTTGGTCTCCAGTGTTCCGAGGCCATGTCTGTACATGCTAGGCTCGTCAAGTTTAACCCAAGTATTCCGCGTGTGTAAATCTGGCTTACACCCGTTGTATCTGAACGTAGAGTCTATCACACTCGATCATGACGTGGTGTCTCGAAATGACGAACTGTAGCAATGGTGCATACTCAGGGAGAACACTTTTACCTTGAAATTTAGTGAAGGGATCATCTTATAATGCTACCGCCGTACTAAGCAAAATAAGATGCATAAAATATAAACATCACATGCAATCAAAATATGTGACATGATATGGCCATCATCATCTTGTGCTTTTGATCTCCATCTCCAAAGCATCATCATGATCTCCATCATCACCGGCTCGACACCTTGATCTCCATCATTGCGTCGTGGTCATCTCGCCAACTATTGCTAACTCATAGCGATAAAGTAAAGCAATTACATGGCGTTTGCATTTCATACAATAAAGAGACAACCATAAAGCTCCTGCCGGCTGCCTGATATCTTATAAAACATGATCATCTCATACAATAACGTATATCACATCATGTCTTGACCATATCACATCACAACATACACTGCAAAAACAAGTTAGACATCCTCTACTTTGTTGTTGCAAGTTTTACGTGGCTGCTACGGGTTTCTAGCAAGAACCGTTCTTACCTACGGTAAAAACCACAACGGTGATTCATCAAGTTTGCTGTTTTAACCTTCTTCAAGGATCGGCCGTAGTCAAATTCGATTCAACTAAAGTAGGAGAAACAGACACCCGCCAGCCACCTTTATGCAAAACTAGTTGCATGTCTGTCGATGGAACCGGTCTCATGTGCGTGGAGATGTAAGGTTGGTCCGGGCCGCTTCATCCCACAATACCGCCGAATCAAAATAAGACATTGGTGGTAAGCAGTATGACTATCACTGCCCACAACTCTTTGTGTTCTACTCGTGCATATCATCTACGCATAGACCTTGCTCATGATGCCACTGTTGGGAAACGTTGCATGGAAAACAAAAATTCTTCTACGCACACGCAATGATCTATCCATGCAGATGCATAGCAACGAGGGGGAGAGTGTGTCTCCGTACACTCATAGACCGTAAGCGGAAGTGTTTAACAACGTGGTTGATCTAGTCGAACTTCTTCGCGCTCCAACCGATCAAGTACCGAACGTACGGCACCTCCGCGTTCTGCACATGTTCAGCTCAGTGACGTCCTCCGCCTTCTTGATCCAGCAAGACGGCAAGGTAGTAGATGAGTTCCGGCAGCACGACGGCGTGGTGACGGTGATGGTGAAGTGATCTCCGCAGGGCTTCGTTTAAGCACTATGAAAATATGACCGGGGGTGTAAACGGTGGAGGGGGGCGCCGCACACGGCTAGGCAATTGTCTGTCGTGTGCTAGGCGCCCCCCTCCCACATATATATAGGTGGGAGGGAGGGAGGAGCAGCTAAAAGAGGCGCCCAAGTAGGAGGAATCCTACTTGGAGTCCCTCCCAAGCCGTGGCCCCCTTTCCTTATTTGGAGCGCGGGGAAAGGCAGGGGAGGGTGGCGCCCCCCCCCCCCCCCTTCCTTTCTCCCATGAGAGGGAAAGGCAGGAGGGGCTAGCCCTCCCCCTTTTCCTTCCCTAGGGCTGGCCAAACAAGGGAGGAGGCGCACCAGCCCCCTTGTGGGCTGGTCTGTCCCCTCCTTTGGCCCATAAGGCCCATAACTTGCCGGGGGGTGCCCGGAACCCCTTCCAGTGACCCGATTCCTTCCCGGTACGTCCCGACATAGTTCCGGTGTCCAAATACCATCGTCCTATATATCAATCTTTACCTCTCGACCATTTCGAGACTCCTCGTCATGTCCGTGATCTCATCCGGGACTCCGAACAACATTCGGTCACCAAAACATATAACTCATATAACACTATATCGTCAACAAACGTCAAGCGTGCGGACCCTACGGGTTAAAGAACTATGTAGACATGACCGAGACACCTCTTTGGTCAATAACCAATAGCGGAACCTGGATGGCCATATTGGCTCCTACATATTCTACGAAGATCTTTATCGGTCGAACCGTTATGACAATATACGTAATTCCCTTTGTCCATCGGTATGTTACTTGCCCGAGATTCGATCGTCGGTATCTCTATACCTAGTTCAATCTCGTTACCGACAAGTCTCTTTACTCATTCCGTAATACATCACCTTGTAACTAACTCCTTAGTTATTTGCTTGCAAGCTTATGATGTGTATTACCGAGAGGGCCCAGAGATACCTCTCTGAATCTCGGAGTGACAAATCCTAATCTTGATCTATGCCAACTCAACAAACACCTTCGGAGATACCTGTAGAGCATCTTTATGATCACCCAGTTAAGTTGTGACATTTGATAGCACAAAAGGTATTCCTCCGGTATCCGAGAGTTGCATAATCTCATAGTCGAATGAATATGCATTTGACATGAAGAAAGCAATAGCAATAAACTGAACAATCATTATGCTAAGCTAACAGATGGGTCTTTTCCATCACATCATTCTCCTAATGATGTGATCCCGTTATCAAATGACAACACATGTCTATGGTTAGGAAACCTTAACCATCTTTGATTAACCAGCTAGTCTAGTAGAGTCTTACTAGGGACACGGTATTTTTTTATGTATTCACACATGTACTTAAGTTTCCGATCAATACAATTCTAGCATGAATAATAAACCTTTATCATGATTAAGGAAATATATTAATAACCATTTTATTATTGCCTCTAGGGCATATTTCCTTCAGTCTTCACCTTATTCCCCTTGAGCTAAGGACACCCAGTCCTCGCCCAATCACTCTAGTAAGTCTTCAAGGTAGACTTCCAAACCTTCACAGACTCCGTTCACCGGCGATCCACAATGACTCTTGGATCCTCATAACGTGACGCCTAACCGGCTGGAGGATACACAGTCCTCAAGTGTAACAAGTCTTCAGGTCACGCGGACTGAAAGACTTCAGTGATGCCTAACACTCTTTGGCTCTGGGTGTTTTGGGGTTTGTACTCACAAGGATCTCTCTCTCAAAGGCTTCGGAGGTGGGTTGCTCTCAAACGACAAAAGTCGTGTACTAACTCTGAGCAGCCACCAATTTATGGTGTAGGGGGTGGGCTATTTATAGCCAGGAGGCAACCCGATCTGATATGTCCGAAATGACCCTGGGTCACTAAGGAACCGACACGTGTCCAACGGTCGGATTTCAAACACACGCGGCAGCTTGGCTTGGGCTACAAGCAAAGCTGACTCATCCAACTGAGGATAAGATTTGCTCTAATTGTCTTCGCTCGAAGACATGGAATTTGGGTTGAGCATCACGTCAGTCTTCTGACTTTGTTCACTTGGACCTCACTTAACAGTTCAGTGGTTCCTATGACTCAATAAAGAAGAAAAGGAAACTACGAAAGAAACTATGTCTTCGCACTCCATAGTCTTCAAGTGAATGTCTTCACACGTCATTATCTTCAACGTGAATGTCTTCACGAACCACCATTATCTTCAATGTTTTCATACATTTTTAGGGGTCATCTCTGGTAGGAAAACCGAATCACTGAGGGACTACTACCTGTGTTATCCTGCAATTCTCATAAACACATTAGTCCCTCAACCACGTTTGTCGTCAATACTCCAAAACCAACTAGGGGTGGCACTAGATGCACTTACACAATCAAATCACTGAAATATACTGCAATCAATTCCCACAGCAACGCACGAGGTATTCTCTAGTATCCTAAAGCCATGGCTGCAGGAGCCTTCCTATTCCAAAGTATTCCTCTTCAGGAAGCAATGCAACAAAAGAGCCTCGCTTCCACCTGTACATGTTCTCGCTCCCTCAAGGCCAGCGGTATGAGAACCAATGAGCTACTACCTCCGTCCTGGTTTATTGGTCCCCTTTGTAATTTGTGCCAAATTTTGACCAAAGAATTAACTACCAAAATGTTAATGCATGTCAACAAAAATTACATCGTTGGATTCGTATTTGAACATAGTTTTCAATGGCATAACTTTTGGTGACATGCATGAATATTTTTTTAGTTAAATTTATGATCAAGATTTAACACGGAATATAATGGGGACCAATAAACCAGGACGGAGGTAGTATAACATATTACGTTTTGGGACGGAGTTTGTACAACACATTGGATGAGAGAAAATTGGTCTTTATGGTTGTTCATTTTAACTCGCGAGGCAACTTCCTTCTCCTCCAGCTGACAACCGTATACCGCTCAATTATGCATTGAGCAACAAACCCACTGCTGGTATTTCATTTTGTCACTATAGTCATGTGTTGGTGTCACATGTCACAGTCTGTCACATCAAACCATATTTTAGACATAATTGAATATGAAAGTGAGTTAAATGCATGGGTGGTGAGAGAGAGGGTGACAAGCATGTGCCATAATTTAATATGACGATGACAATATGTGACTTACTTGGTGGTGAGAGAGAGGGTGACAAGCAAGTGCCATAATTTAATATGACGATGACAATATGTGACTTACTTGACACGAGCCATTATTGAATATGACAATTGAAAAGGACAATCAAACTGAATATCTTTATTTATATGAAAAAAATGTGAGAGTCACAAGCCATGAATTGGTCATTGTTCTATGTGGTATGGTAATTCGAGGTTCAGGCTTATTCAGAATAAAAAAATAAAAAATTGTAGGTTCGGGCGGTTATCTTATTGTTTCAATTTTGTCTCACACCCCTTCTTCACTAGTTTGGCACCCTCCTCCTCTTGAAAATTAAAGACAGGAGAAGCTAAGTAGCTTCCCTCACATACCCTAAAACCATGGCTACAAAGGACCCTTCCTATTTTTTAGATGAATAGGGATAGCCTCCCCGGCTCCATTAACTCGAATGAAACCATACAATGTATCAGATCCATTAGATCCCAGCAAGGGTAGCAAAGAAAACTGAAAACTAAGGTTCACTGGAAGCAAGATTCATAAGTAAACTAAGCGAATGTAGGAACGGTGGAACACACGCAGGTGTCCAAGCCAAATGCCACACTCATAAGAACATCTAGAATGACACTGCTACACTCTCTGACAGCGACATCCGTGCCTTCAATGGTGGGGCCGATGGCGCCTGCGCAGACCAGGTGATGTTGAGGATCGACTCTGGGCTTGTACCAGCCCCAGAAACCATCTTCTTCTTCAGCGGGCTGTCTCCAGGTGTCCAGCGTGCGCCATCGATCCTGAATTTGTCCCAGGCTCGGGGAAGGTTGTCAAGAGTCAGCCACTCTCCAGTAGCAGGTGCCTCCTTAGGTGTCCACCCAAGAAGAGAGGGAAGGCCTCCAGGCGTCCCCTCCCCTCGTCCCATGACAAGATCATCCAATACCCGGCAGTAGTCTGAATCCACCCTATCACCTGCTTGATGTTCAACCATGCAGTGTTATTAAAGATCATGGAATTTCTAAATTTCCACAAACACCACATGGTAGCTACACATGCAACATTAAGGGAAGAATTCTTCTTATTAGCTATCCAGAATCTAGCAAGAGATAAATAACCATACCGTAGGTTAGTGCCAAATTAAAAAATGCTCATTGATTAAACTCCAAATGCACCTAGCTACCACACAGTCAAAAAACAAGTGATGAATGGATTCCTCATCAGAGCAGTAGACACAGTTTAGGGGTTTTATTATATGCCTCTTCCTCACATTATCTCTAGTCATAATCTTATTATGAGAAACAAGCCAAAGGAAAATGTGAATCTTGGGAGGCACAAGGAGCTTCCAAACAGCAGGAATAAACAATGGTTGGACTCCTCTAAAGTTGATCACATGGTAAAGGAAACTACTAGAGTATTTTCCTTTGCCGTCCAACTGCCACACCAGGGAATCAATGTTATCAATGAGAGTAACGTATTTCACAATCTCAGCAAGTTGGTACCAAGCTTTCATCATGATCTCATTGAAAACTCTTCTAAAAGTGAGCTTGATTTGTTCACCATCCCACACCTAACTGATGGTCTTGGACCCCTCATTGCGAATGCTATATAAGAGCCAAAATTGGACAGCCTGGGGGAATGTGCCAAACTAGGTATCTTCCCAAAACTTGATTTGTTTACCATTTCCCTCTAACCATCTATACCAATATTTAATAGCTTGCACCACACTCATCACCCCCTTCCAGAATCTGGAACATTAAGTGTTGAGCTATTAAAGATATTGGGCCTGTGAGTATTATACTTAGCATCAACCATACTTTTACCGAAAAAGGCTTTCGCCCCACTTTATATATAAAGCATCGACCCTCGTACAACCGAACCATACAACACAGCACCCAAACACACACACACACAAAGCAAGATACAAAGGTGCCGGAGATCAGCTAAGCCAACTCGAAGCGGACAACGGATGTACAACAAGCATCACTACGAAGATGACGGAGCCCTCGACTGAGAACAAGCCACCGTGAAGAACATAGCTGACCGCCGACGAACCGCAAGCTCCAAGGTAGTGCCTTCAGGAAGGGCACGACACCGGAGCGCCGACACCACCCGATCCGAAGATCAAGATTTTCATCCGGAGCACCACGGAGAATCAGGAGAGACCACGATGGAGCCTACAGGAAGGGGACGACGCCCGCGGACGCCGCCACCGTCGGTCTGACCGCGGTCAGACAAGGCTTTCACCCCGGTATACCTCTCCATCTCTGATCACCACGGGTCGTGATACGTCTCCGTCGTATCTATAATTTTTTATTGTTCCATGCCAATATTCTACAACTTTTATATACTTTTGGCAACTTTTTATACTATTTTTGGGACTAACATATTGATCCAGTGCCCAGTGCCAGTTCCTGTTTGTTGCATGTTTTTTGTTTCGCAGAAAATCCATATCAAACGGAGTCCAAATGGGATAAAAACTTACGAAGATTATTTTTGGAATATATGTGATTTTTGGGAAAAAGAATCAACGCTAGACGATGCCCGAGGGGACCACAAGGTCGGAGGGCGCGCCCCAGGGGGTAGGCCGCGCCCCTGGACCTTGTGGCCACTCCGTAAGGCGGTTGGTGCCCTTCTTTCGCCGCAAGAATGCTAATATCCGGATAAAAATCGTGTTAAAATTTCATCCCAATCGAAGTTACGGATCTTCGGGAATTTAAGAAACGGTGAAAGGCCAGAATCTGGGAGCGCAGAAACAGAAGGAAACAGAGAGAGAGAGAGATCCAATCTCGGAGGGGCTCCCGCCCCTCCGCCGCCATGGAAGCCAAGGACCAGAGGGGAAACCCTTCTCCCATCTAGGGGGAAGGTCAAGGAAGAAGAAGAAGAAGGGGGCCCTCTCCCCCTCTCTCCCGGTGGCGCTGGAATGCCGCCGGGGCCATCATCGCGACAACGATCTACACCAACAACTTCACCGCTGTCATCACCAACTCTTCCCCCCTCTATGCAGCGGTGTAACCCCTCTTTTACCCGCTGTAATCTCTACTTGAACATGGTGCTCAACGCTATATATTATTTCCTAATGATGTATGGCTATCCTATGATGTTTGAGTAGATCCATTTTGTCCTATGGGTTAATTGATAATCGTGATTGGTTTGAGTTGCATGTTTTATTATTGGTACTGTCCTATGGTGCTCTCCGTGTCGCGCAAGCGTGAGGGATCCCCGCTGTAGGGTTTGCAATATGTTCATGATTTGCTTATGGTGGGTGGCGTGAGTGACAGAAGCACAGACCCGAGTAAGTAGGTTGCTTGCGTATGGGAATAAAGAGGACTCGATACTTTAATGCTATGGTTGGGTTTTACCTTAATGATCTTTAGTAGTTGCGGATGCTTGCTAGAGTTCCAATCATAAGTGCATATGATCCAAGAAGAGAAAGTATGTTAGCTTATGCCTCTCCCTCATATAAAATTGCAATAATGATTACCGGTCTAGTTATTGATTGCCTAGGGACAAATAACTTTCTTGTGACAAAAAGCTCTCTACTAAAACTAACTTAGTTGTGTCTTTATCTAAACAGCCCCTAGTTTCTATTTAAGTGCTCTTCATTATCTTGCAAACATATCCTACAACACCTACAAAGTACTTCTAGTTCCATACTTGTTCTAGGTAAAGCGAACGTAAAGCGTGAGTAGAGTTGTATCGGTGGTCGATAGAACTTGAGGGAATATTTGTTCTACCTTTAGCTCCTCATTGGGTTCGACACTCTTACTTATCGAAAGAGGCTACAATTGATCCCCTATACTTGTGGGTTATCAAGACCTTTTCCTGGTGCCGTTGCCGGGGAGCAATAGCGTGGGGTGAATATTCTCGTGTGTGCTTGTTTGCTTTATCACTAAGTAAATTTTATTTGCTGTTCTAAGTTGTTCTCTATCTTTAGTTATGGATATGGAACACGAACTACCAAAAAAATTAGGTGTACTTGCTACTCATGGAGATGGGGAACCTCCTAAAACCCTCGATGCTTGTTATGTGAAAGATATTATGCACCACTTTGATAATCCTGAGAAAACCCCATTCAACTTTATAATGGGAGTAACGTTGGATCAACGTGAATACTTTAGGGATTATCGCTTGACTCAAAAAGGGAAACTATTATGGGATCAAATTTATATGTTGCATTGGTATGCTCGGCAACTATGCTTGAGATATGATTATACTTGTTGCTCTAGGATGAAGGCTCCACACCTTCCCTTTTCATGCAAATTTAATGATGATAAAACCTTGGCTTCTTATGCTAATGGTATATATGATTACTATGATGTGGAACAAATAGAAGAATTCGTTGCTTTTATGGGTGCTTGTGAAATTGAATCTTTGTTTAAAGAGTGTGAAAATCTTTATGATGCTGTTTACAGACCTGAAAATTTAGCTATACTCAAATATTGCTATGAGAATTATGAATACAATGCCGATATTGATGCGTTTATTGAGAAAGTCTCCGCTGTCCAAGAAGAGACTAATATTTTGCAGGAATCTATGGGAGAAGAAATTGATGACACTGTGAGCTCATTAGATGAAAAAGATGATGAGGAGAGCGAAGAACAAAAGGAGGATGAGCGGATTAGCTACCCGTGCCCACCTTCTAATGAGAGTAACTCTTCAACTCATACATTGTTTAATTTCCCTTCGTGCTTACCGAAGGATGATTGTTATGATAATTGCTATGATCCCTTTGATTCATTTGAAATATCCCTTTTTGATGAACTTGATGCTTGCTATGCTTGTGGCCAAGATGCCAATATGAATTATGCTTATGGAGATGAACTTGCTATAGTTCCTCATGTTAAGAATGAAATTGTTGCTATTGCACCCACACATGATAGTCCTATTATCTTTTTGAATTCTCCCAACTACACTATATCGGAGAAGTTTGCGCTTGTTAAGGACTATATTGATGGGTTGCGTTTTACTATTGCACATGATGATTTTGATGAATATAATATGCATGTGCTTTCTGCTCCTACTTGCAATTATTATTTGAGAGGAACTACATCTCCGCCTCTCTATGTTTCCAATACAATAAAATTGCAAGAAACTGTTTATACTATGCATTGGCCTTTACTTTGTGTGCATGAATTGTTCTTTTATGACATGCCGATGCATAGGAAGAGAGTTAGACTTTGTTGTTGCATGATATATATTACTTTGTGCTCACTACTAAATTACAAATCATTGTTAATTAAAATTGGCTTTGATATACCTTGGGATCCGGGTGGCTCCATTACTTGACCACTTTATGCCTAGCTTAATGGCTTTAAAGAAAGCGCTGCCAGGGAGACAACCCGGAAGTTTTAGAGAGTCATTTATTTTTGTTGAGTGCTTTTATAAAGTTTAAAAACAAAAAAATAAAGTGGGGAACCTAAAACTTTTTCAAAAAGAAAAGTGAAAGTAAGAAAGACAAGCACCGTTGAAATGGGGGAGCTCCTTGAACTTTGTTCATGCCCATGGAAACTTTGCAAATCTTGAATTACAGAAACTTTTCAACAAAAATAATTATCCCCTTGTATAAATCCATTATAAAAATAATGTGCCAAGATTTGCCTTTAGGATGATTAGATTGCTTGTTTGGTTTGTGCAGTGCAAAAACAGAAACCTTGGCTATAGTGCATGATTTTAATTTTTTTACTGGAAAGTCAAACGCTTCTAAAACTTTTTGCACAGTACTTCTATACAAATTTTTTATTTTTTCCTAATTTTTCAGAATTTTTGGAGGTACATAAGTATGGTTGATGTTCAGATTACTACAGACTATCCTGTTTAAGACAGATTCTGTTTTTGATGCATTGTTTTGCTCGTTTTGATGAAACTATCGATTGTATCGGTGGTATAAGCCATGGAAAAGTTATATTACAGTAGATACAATGCAAAAATAAAATATGAATTAGTTTTCAACAGTACTTAAAGTGGTGATTTTCTTTATTATACTAACGGATCTCACGAGGGTTTTTGTTAAGTTTTGTGTGATTGAAGTTTTCAAGTTTTGGGTGAGATCATGATGGATGAAGGAATAAGGAGTGGCAAGAGCCTAAGCTTGGGGATGCCCGAGGCACCCCAAGGTAATATTCTAGGACTCCCAAGAAACTAAGCTTGGGGATGCCCCGGAAGGCATCCCCTCTTTCTTCTAACGATCATCGGTAATTTTACTTGGAGCTATATTTTTATTCGTCACATGATATGCGTAAATCTTGGAGCGTCGTGTGATTTTTATTTTTCCTTTAATAAATACACCATGCTGGTATGAGATAGTCCTTGGTTGATTTATAGAATGCTCTTTGCACTTCACTTATATCTTTTGAGTATGGCTTTATAGAATACTTCATGTGCTTCACTTATATCATTTGAAGTTTGGATTGCCTGTTTTCCTACACATAGAAAACCGCCATTTGTAGAATGCTCTTTTGCTTCACTTATATTTGTTAGAGCATGGGCATATCTTTTGTAGAAAGAATTAAACCCTCTTGCTTCACTTATATCTATTTAGAGAGTTGACAGGAATTGGTCATTCACATGGTTAGTCATAAAATCCTACATAAAACTTGTAGATCATTGAATATGATATGTTTGATTCCTTGCAATAGTTTTGCGATATAAAGATGGTGATATTAGAGTCATGCTAGTGAGTAATTGTGGACTTGTAGAAATACTTGTGTTAATGTTTGTGATTCCCGAAGCGTGCACAGATGGTGAACCGTTATGTGATGAAGTCGGAGCATGATTTATTTATTGATTGTCTTCCTTATGAGTGGCGGTCCGGGACGAGTGATGGTCTTTTCCTACCAATCTATCCCCCTAGGAGCATGCGTGTAGTACTTTGTTTCGATAGCTAATAGATTTTTGCAATAAGTATGTGAGTTCTATATGACTAATGTTGAGTCCATGGATTATACGCACTCTCACCCTTCCACCATTGCTAGCCTCTCTAGTACCGCGCAACTTTCACCGGTGCATAAACCCTCCTTATACCTTCCTCAAAACAGCCACCATACCTACCTATCATGGCATTTCCATAGCCATTCCGAGATATATTGCCATGCAACTTCCATCATCATCATATACATGACTTGAGCATTCATTGTCATATTGCTTTGCATGATCGTAAGATAGCTAGCATGATGTTTTCATGGCTTGTCCGTTTTTTGATGTCATTGCTACGCTAGATCATTCCACATCCCGGTACACCGTCGGAGGCATTCATATAGAGTCATATCTTTGTTCCAGATATCGAGTAATATTGAGTTGTAAGTAAATAAAGTGTGATGATCATCATTATTAGAGCATTGTCCCATGTGAGGAAAGGATGATGGAAGCTATGATTCCCTCACAAGTTGGGATGAGTCTCCGGACTTTAAAAAAATAAAAGAGGCCAAAGAAGCCCAAATAAAAAAAAGAGGCCAAAGAAGCCCACCAAAAAAAACAAAAAAAATGAGAGAAAAGAGAGAATGGACAATGTTACTATCCTTTTTCCACACTTGAGCTTCAAAGTAGCACCATGATCTTCATGATAGAGAATCTCCTATATTGTCACTTTCATATACTAGTGGGAATTTTCGTTATAGGACTTGGCTTGTATATTCCAATGATGGGCTTACTCAAATGCCATAGGTCTTCGTGAGCAAGCGAGTTGGATGCACACCCACTTAGTTTCTTTTTGAGCTTTCATACACTTATAGCTCTAGTGCATCCGTTGCATGGCAATCCCTACTCACTCACATTGATATCTATTGATGGGCATCTCCATAGCCCGTTGATACGCCTAGTTGATGTGAGACTATCTCCTTCTTTTTGTCTTCTCCACAACCACCATATTCTATTCCACCTATAGTGCTATATCCATGGCTCACGCTCATGTATTGCGTGAAAGTTGAAAAGGTTTGGGAACATCAAAAGTATGAAACAATTGTTTGGCTTGTCATCGGGGTTGTGCATGATTTGAATATTTTGTGTGGTGAAGATGGAGCATAGCCAGACTATATGATTTTGTAGGGATAACTTCCTTTGGCCATGTTATTTTGAAAAGACATGATTGCTTTATTAGTATGATTGAAGTATTATTGTCTTAATGTCAAACGATAGACTATTGCCTTGAATCACTCGTGTCTTAATATTCATGCCATGATTAGATTATGTGATCAAGATTATGCTAGGTAGCATTCCACATCAAAAATTATCTTTTTTATCATTTACCTACTCGAGGACGAGCAGGAATTAAGCTTGGGGATGCTGATACGTCTCCATCGTATCTATAATTTTTGATTGTTCCATGCCAATATTCTACAACTTTTACATACTTTTGGCAACTTTTTATACTATTTTTGGGACTAACATATTGATCCAGTGCCCAGTGCTAGTTCCTGTTTGTTGCATGTTTTTTGTTTCGCAGAAAATCCATATCAAACGGAGTCCAAACGGGATAAAAACTTACGGAGATTATTTTTGGAATATATGTGATTTTTGGGAAAAAAGAATCAACGCGAAACGATGCCCGAGGGGACCACAAGGTCGGAGGGCGCGCCCCAGGGGGTAGGGCGCGCCCCTGGACCTTGTGGCCACTCCATAAGGCGGTTGGTGCCCTTCTTTCGCCGCAAGAAGGCTAATATCCGGATAAAAATCGTGTTAAAATTTCAGCCCAATCGGAGTTACGGATCTCCGGGAATTTAAGAAACGGTGAAAGGCCAGAATCTGGGAGCGCATAAACAGAAGGAAACAGAGAGAGAGATCCAATCTCGGAGGGGCTCCTGCCCCTCCGCCGCCATGGAAGCCAAGGACCAGAGGGGAAACCCTTCTCCCATCTAGGGGGAAGGTCAAGGAAGAAGAAGAAGAAGGGGGGCCCTCTCCCCCTCTCTAACGGTGGCGCCGGAACGCCGCCGGGGCCATCATCGCGACAACGATCTACACCAACAACTTCACCGCCGTCATCACCAACTCTTCCCCCTTCTATGCAGCGGTGTAACCCCTCTTTTACCCGCTGTAATCTCTACTTGAACATGGTGCTCAACGCTATATATTATTTCCCAATGATGTATGGCTATCCTATGATGTTTGAGTAGATCTGTTTTGTCCTATGGGTTAATTGATAATCGTGATTGGTTTGAGTTACATGTTTTATTATTGGTGCTGTCCTATGGTGCTCTCCGTGTCGCGCAAGCGTGAGGGATCCCCGCTGTAGGGTTTGCAATATGTTCATGATTTGCTTATGGTGGGTGGCGTGAGTGACAGAAGCACAGACCCGAGTAAGTAGGTTGCTTGCGTATGGGAATAAAGAGGACTCGATACTTTAATGCTATGGTTGGGTTTTACCTTAATGATCTTTAGTAGTTGCGGATGCTTGCTAGAGTTCCAATCATAAGTGCATATGATCCAAGAAGAGAAAGTATGTTAGCTTATGCCTCTCCCTCATATAAAATTGCAATAATGATTACCGGTCTAGTTATCGATTGCCTAGGGACAAATAACTTTCTTGTGACAAAAAGCTCTCTACTAAAACTAACTTAGTTGTGTCTTTATCTAAACAGCCCTAGTTTCTATTTAAGTGCTCGTTATTATCTTGCAAACGTATCCTACAACACCTACAAAGTACTTCTAGTTTCATACTTGTTCTAGGTAAAGCGAACATAAAGCGTGCGTAGAGTTGTATCGGTGGTCGATAGAACTTAAGGGAATATTTGTTCTACCTTTAGCTCCTCGTTGGGTTCGACACTCTTACTTATTGAAAGAGGCTACAATTGATCCCCTATACTTGTGGGTTATCAGGTCGCCGAGCCCGAGCCACCCCGCCGCCCACGCGACCAAGGTCGCCAGTCCGCACCCGAGCTGCGAGCTCTGCTCACGAACACCGCAGCTCCCACCGCAGAGCCGCCGCCTTGCCACCCGACACCCCCAACGACCGCCCAAAGGAATGAATCACCACCACCAGCAGACCCCTGCCATCGTTGGAGCCGCCAACGCCTCGACAGATGAAGCCGGAGGCAACCAGGCCAGGGAAAAGAGGAGGGGGCGGAGCGGTGCAAAACCTCGACCGGCACACCCCCGCGCCGGTGACCGGTGGGCAGACCACCCATCCCTCCAGCCAGCCTCCTCACGTTGCCCCGTGCAACGCCCCACCACGGCCTCCAGGTTAGATCAGCGAGGAGCCCGCCGGACATCCGATCGACGACGAGGACGCGCGGACGGTCAGATCCATCCCAGAGATGACCACGGGAGGCGCCATGCCGGGCCTTGCACACCGGCCACCGGCAGCTGCGCGAGCCGCAGCAGAAGCACCGCGCCCCGCCGGCGAGAGGCCCGCGCCGTCCAAGGCCGCCGACCCGCAGATCTGGCCGCGCCAGACCTAGCCGCTGCCCCAGCCTAGGACGCGCGCACGCCCGCGAAGCCCACCACGCCGCCGCCACGTGCTCGCGACCCTGCCGCCAGAGCTCGCCGCTGCGCCGCGCCCCTCACAAGCACGATGCAACGCCCGCCGCCGCCGGCCCGCGCCAGCCGCCGTCGGGCGAAAGGATGAAGAGCCCCGCCGGCGCCGACGCCCGCGGGCTTTGCCCTGGCGGCGGGGAGGAGGGGGCCGAGGGGAGGCGGCTAGGGTTCCCCTCCCCCCCCCCCCCCCCCCCCGGTCGCTCGCGGGAGCGACGAGGGAGGGGGAGGGGAAGGGGGTTACGGATAGGATTTTACTGCGTGCGGTCCCTCAACCATACTTTCCCAGATCTCGACATCCCCTGAGAGTATCCCTCACCCAAGACCCTAAAAGGCAAAGGTTTAATTCTTGCAGATTGGGGATGCCAAGGCCTCCAAACTCCTTTATTCACACCAATCTCCAATTTGCTAGATGTAATTTCCTATGCCCCTCAAAATCATTCCACAAGCAGTACCATTTGGGTATTAATCATTTCTATGGCCCATTTCAGGAATTTTAAAAATGATAGGAGATAGATGGGGATGCTTGCCAAACATGCCTGAATAAGAATCAACCTCCCTTTTTAAAGAGAGCAGTTTCCCCCATTCATCCAGCTATTCTTTTAATGATTTTATCTATTAGAGGCTGAATGTCCTCCCTCCTAAGTTTGTCATAGTGCAGAGGCACACCTAGGTATTTGATGGGGAAAGTCCCTGCTTTACATCCCAGAGCCTCAATGAACTCCAGCGAACCCTTCCTATTTCCACAGTATTCCTCTTCAGCAAGCGATCCAGCATAGGAGCTCTGCTTCCACATGTACATGTTCTAGCACCCTCAGGGCCAATAATACGAGAGCCGACAAGTTATGAGACACCATATTTTGGGACCGAGTGAGTACAACACATTTTGGATGCGAGAAAATTGGTCTTTATGGTTGTTGTTGCGGTGCAAGTTCCTTCTCCTCCAGCTAACAACCGTATACTACTTGATTACGCATTGACCAGCGAGCCCGCTGCTGATATCCCGTTTTGTCAGTATAGTCATGTGTCGCTCTCACATGTCAGCCTGTCACCTCAAAGCATATTTTAGACATAAATGAATATGATAATTGACAAGGACAACTAAACTGAATATCTTTGTTTCGATGGGAAATTTTGTGAGAGGTACAAGCCAAGAACTGGTCCATCTTATTATTCCATTTATCTCGCACCCTTTCTTCACCATTCGGGCACCCTTCTCCTCTTCCAAACCAAAGACAGGAGAAGCTAAGTATCTTCCCCATATACCCTAAAGCTATGGCCGCCAAGGACCCTTCCTATTTCCAAATTATTCCTCTTCAGCAAGCGATCCAGCAAAAAGAGCTTCAGTTCCTCTTGTACATATACCAGCAATGGAGCAAAGGCCCTCGACAGAACCAGCTTGATATAACAACGTTAGACTTCCCCAATTCTTTTGGTCGCAGTATTGTTAATGACTGGCCCGTACGGGATGGTCCTAGCCTCGAAGCAAACATTGTTGCGCGTGCCCAGGGCCTGCATCTTGGGGCCGGTATGGAAGAAGAAAACTGGTTTAACTGTTTCAGCATAATTTTTACTGATGAAAGGTTTGTCGACGTCTTTTAATTTTACATTCATGCATGTTCTTTAAGTGTTAACTTTCTCGTTAATCGTCCTAAAAAAAGCGTTCTCGTTAATCTTGTGTGATACTTAGGTTCAAGGGATCCAGCCTTCAGGTGCTCGGACATTTCAATGGAAAAGAGGGTCAATTCGCGATCACTGGTGGGACCGGGCAGTTTGCCTTTGCACAAGGCGTTGCCACTTTAAAAGATATCAAAGGAGGTGATGGGAGTGTTGTCAGGGAGCTTCGAGTCCATGCTATGTGCCTCTCCTTTCCGAAGCAGGTGGTATAAATTTTACACTACTTCCTTTGGTCGGATTTATATGTCTTGCACATATTTCAATAAAAACTTTGACCACAAATTTGGTCAAGAAAATATGAGTTTTATGTCACAAAAAATATAGCATTAAAAACTTCTCTTAAATGTGAATCTAATGATATGCTTTTTTGTAACAGCCATGAATTATTGGTCAAATTTGTTATTGAAATGTGTGTGGAAATTATAAACAGCCTTCTTTTATTGTACCTAGCTTTTTATTATGAGAAATTTTAGGATACACCCAGTTTACCTTTTAAGCCATGGAAGCAGTGCAAGGAATGCAAATAATGATGGTCGGTAATCAACGCTAGCATGAATACGTATCGCACAAGATTAACTGGCTGGATCCCTTGAAAACAATGATGGTCGGTAATCAACGCTAGCATCAATACGTTTTTTTTTTTTGGTATCACATAAGATTAACTGGTTAAGTGCAGATAGTTTGTTGTCCATCTTTTCTTTTTCTAAAACAAGATGTTGTTCGGTCGCATATATGTGTAGGTCCTTGCCACCAAGATTGGACCATGGGGTGGGAATGGACGAAAAGAATTTGACATCCCAGAGTCGGTACCTCAACATCTAGAAAGTGTGACAATTAGAAGTGGTGTTGCCATTACCTCAATTGCGTTCTCCTACATTAATCAAGCTGGAAAGAAGCAAATTCTTGGTCCATGGGGCGGTGATGGTGAACTTACTGACACGGTGAGTGAATGTGCAGCATAATAATGCTAGTTCTATCTACTTTTGCATAGAAGAATTAATCGATTATCTCTTTCGTCGTAGATCATTTTTGCCCCTTTAGAGATTGTGAAGGAAGTTTCAGGAACAACCGGTACTTTTGGTGGAGATACTGTTGTGACATCAGTTACTTTTGTCACAAATGTGAGGACATATGGACCTTTTGGAAAACCAAACGGTACTGCTTTCAGTGTCCCTCTTACAGACACCAACGTCGTGGGCTTCTTCGTGCGTGCTGGAAGACTTGTTAATGCGATCGGAGTTTATGCGCGTCCTTCTGTTCAAAATTATTAGTACATACGTTGCTCAAGAATAACCAGAGCTCTTGGACGGGCTGGCATGTTATGGGTTGCAGAGCTCTTGGACGGGCTGGCATGTTATAGGTTGCACTGGTCTCATGTATTACTACCTGGTTTTCCTTTCAGGGTTTCATGCATTTGTTACATGTTATATGTATGTCTACTAGCACGGATCAGGCAGTCTCACGCGTGTGGCCGTGTTGAAGATTCTGGATTTAAATTAATGTTGACTTTAAGAGCAATTGTCGTTTATCTTCGGTTTATTTGGATATCTACTACTCAGTTCAACTTGATTTTAACTATATAACAATAAGAGTGGTCCAAAAATATTCGGCAAAAATATTAAAAATCCCTTACAAGTGAAGACTGTAATAAGTCCATTATTGTCCAATTAAAAATGATACCAAAACAAGTTACATAGATATGTGAACAGAAAATAAGTTAATGAATACTTTTTTTTGTAAAATGACATCAACAAAATATGGATTAGCTTTACAAAGAAAAGATGACCTTTCCATTCCTATCGCAGATTCACACAGGACATGATGAAATACTACTGGATATCAACCGGTGTCACATAAAAAACACAACACTCCTGTAGAACCAAACTCATAAAAATGGAGCAATAGCTTCATTCCTCTGATAAACCTGTAAAACATACTAATACTAATAAATAGGCATAATCAAATTAGTCCCTCTAGAAACTCGTACTTCACCTCCGCTGTCCATATCAACAAATCGTCACAGTAAAGAACATACGCACATAATAATCTTACATGATACTATGCGAAATTTTGACTTTCATTTAGCTCACAAGATGGCAATATCAATAGATCTTGGATTCGTGGTTAGGGCATTCAAAGCAATGGGGTGCAGAATCATGGGAAGAATAAAACACAGCTTATGGTCGCTAGAACATTTTTTGGTGTATCAATTTTATCATGCTATATCACATTTTTTTTTTAAATTTATTGTCCAGAATGCATTTCCTAGACTCCTGTTTCTGACTAAATCATCATCACCAATCATAATGTACTTGTTTCTGAAGTACAAATAGGATAGTAACAAACTGGTGTCAACTACATATATGAAGCCACCTTTCAGTCCCAAGGTTTTGAGTGACGAATATAGCCACGTAGTTCTTTGCATATCCTGGTGTTAGGATAGTTGTGTTGATTGGCAAACAAAGCCCAAAGTAGTTCAATCAAGATTATGAATGGACAAATGTACAGAATACAACATCATGTCTAATTCCGTTACTCCTATTCAAGCAACATGTGGCTAGAAGAAGTCCTGATGTGCAGCAGTATGCAGCATTTCTGATGGGAAATGCAGAGGAAGATAACTGACATTGATCCTCGGAAGGGTCAGCTGAGAACTACTTTATTCATGCATTTCACGGAGTATACACACACTATGGAAGGTACCTCTAAGGTTTGAATGTGATTGGAACAACAATTCTCCCCTCTAGAAATTGTAAGCAGCTTCAAGTAGTTAAAGGTATGTGCCTGCAGAGGAAGATGAGTATATACTGAATGTTAATGTATTATAACCCATGAGATTATCACCAGCACAATGTTACATTTGCTATGTTTAAATTGGACGAAAAAATAGTTTAATAGTAGCTTGTTGTATCACAGATCATGATATTGCTATAAATTTGTGTAAGCAAAAAGAAAAAAAGAACATGAACTGCCATATTCATGCAGGAGGAAAACAACACCATGCTCACATACAAAAAGTTGCACCACCAGACAGAAGACACCTGTTTTTCATAAATATCTAGAGTAGACGACAATTGAATTTGAAAGTGATAAACAATAAATTGGCAAATAACTTGGCCAAATTTGCAGGAATAGAATAGTAAATAGGAGAACTGATAAAACAAACATACCAAGAAAAGTGGAATTGATGGAGCGTAGCAGACAATCATTAGAAACCACAACCTGTAATTTGGGGTAAAAAATATATATAAGACTACAGACATCAGAAATGGGCAGATATAAACGGCAAAAAAGTCTAAGTACACCATCGAAGAGAAATGATTAGGCATTCAACTTTAATTTCAAACCAGATATAATGTACTAGCACAAATATTCGAGATAGATGTACAATGAAGCATTCATTGACCGAACAGTCCATCAAATGTGAGTCTGGTAGAAAATGCATTCACGTAGTAATCTGTCAAATGCTAATAGTAATGTTTCACGCAGGCTGGCCCAAAAGATCATCAAAATTGTAGGCATCATCAACCTAAAGATAGCATCCATATCACTGAACACATACCTTAAACTGAACATGATTGTTAGTATTTGACAGCTCGGTATGTGCCTCCTTAAATGTCGGCTGAACCAACAAGATTAAAGAATACTGTAGATAGCATGTAATCTGAAGATAAAACATGGGGCAGCTTCGGATGAAGCCCGTTGTCAGCCACAGGCCAGTTGCAGTACAGAATAAGAAAAATACCCAATTTACTAGCCCAATGGACTGTCCAGCTGGCTCCCAGCAAGGATTCAATGGCGAAAAACGTTGCATGCAAAATGCCATGAATATCCTAGTAGATAACATTTCATTCAGGCTGTAGAGATATATAAGAGCTAGAATTTTTTTCTTCGAAACCTGTGTTTGCATAAAGATTGTATGTGACATTGATTGGTGTTTGCATAAAGGCTGTAGAGATATAAAAGAGCTAGAATTTTTGGAAGAATTTTTCTTTCGAAACCAATGTTTGCAACAAAATGGCACAGAATGCAAAAATCTCTCTAAGTAGGTAAATGTGCATTACATGAACATACAGTAACAATACATATCTCTCAAGTCAGAGAATACCATGGAAGCCAGTTTACCAAGCAATCATCTGATAATATATTTTTCCTAACTAGTTAGATGCGACAACAGTATTATCATCAACAGAGTACAAGTGTACCCTCTGATTGACATTTAAGTCTCTCATTCACTGGATTTATTTCTAAGCAGATCCAAAGGGTTACTGTAGTAACTTTTAGGGATTGTACTGATTTCTTTAGCGAAAAAGTCCTCCCATGTAGGACATTGCACTGTTGAAGTATGTGTAAATAACAGAACTGCTTATATAAACTGACCTAGGTAAATTAATAGGAGTTCATCACACAAATCTAAAATGGTAAACTTTGTATGTTTAGTTATATTTCAGAGGTAAAATAAGCCAAGAAACCAAGGGTACTTGGGGCTTCTACATAGATGTAATCCAAAATGCAAGGGGGGAGATGGATGGGATTAGATAACTAATACCTTGAACAAGCCGCCGATGATGGAGTTCTGTCCACTCGAGCCCCAGAATTGGATGCAATAAAGCATATCCTGATTACACCATTGTAACTATTTAAGCAAAGGACTCCCCCTAAAATTAAATTAAATTGCATGATAAACAGCAAACATCCGAAAAAAAGGATTGAACAAAAAACAAAACAAAGATTGCATGTCTCAAATAAAAAGGAATGATCCTTCAACAAAGAAAAAAATTCATTCCTAAAATAAAACGCAATTTTCACACAGAATTAAACTACACATAATTAATTGCTTACCTAGAGTACAAAAAGGATTTTGAACACCTTAATAACAATTTAACAAACAAAAAAAAACAAAAAACAAACAAACACAAAAAAAACAAAAAACAAAAAAAAAAAAAAACCAAAAAAAAAAAAAAAAAAAAAAACACAAAAAAAAAAAAAAAAAAAAAAAAAAAAAAACAAAAAAAAAAAAAAAAAAAAAAAAAAAAAAAAAAATACAAAATAAAAAAAAAAAAAAACAAAAAACACAAAATAAAAAAAAAAAAAAAAAAAAAAAACAAAACAAAACACAAAAAAAAAAAAAAAAAAAAAAAAAACAAAAACAAAAAAAATAAAAAAAAACAAAAAACAAAAAAAAAAAAAAAAAAAAAAAATAAAACACCTAAAAAAAAAAAATAAAAAAAAAATCAAAAAACAAAAACCAAAACAACAAAGGCCAATACAGAAAAAAAAAATAACAAAATATCCTAAAAATAGCAAAGAAACCCATAAAAAAAAAAAAAACAAAAACAAAACAAAACAAAAAAAAAACAAAAAAAAAAAAAAAAAAAAAAAACAAAACACAAAAAAAACCAAAAAAAAAAAATAAGAACAAAAAAATAAAAACAAAAAAAACACAAACAAAAAAAAAAAAAAAAAAAAAAAAAAAAAAAACTAAATCAAACAAAAAAAAAAATAAAAAACCAACCAACACAAAAACAAAAAAAAAAAAAAAGAAATAAAAAAAAAAAAAACAAAAAAAAAAAGGATAAAAATAAAAAAAATACAAAAAATAAAAAAAAAAAAAAAAAAAAAAAAAAAAAAACAAAAAAGAAAAAAAAAAAAAAAAAAAAAAAACACAAAAAAAAAAAAAAAAACACAAAAAAAAAAAAAAAAAAAACAAAAAAAAAAAAAAAAAAACCAACAAAAAAAAGCAATAAAAACCAAAACAAATTATAAAAAAAAAAAAAAAAAAACAACAAAAACGAAAAAAAAAAAAAAAAAACACAAAAAAAAAAAAAAACAAAGAAAAAAAAAAAGAAAACCCCCCCCCCCCCCCCCCCCCCCCCCCCCCCCCCACACACACACACACCAAAATCCCCACCCATCACTGACGAAAAAAGTATCTTGCATTGGTTAGGTTTCACCGGCAAGTTCTATAGATGTATTACGGTGATACATATATAAATGTCGTTAAATATGAACATTTCTCATTCCATTCAAATGTGCTAGATATATTCTATTAGGGATGTATGAGAATAGGGACTTAATTTCCACAAACCATTCGGAAGTGGTATGTTACTTGAGAAGTTCAGAACTAAACTTAATAAACATACCTCAAAATGTCTGCAATGTGTCACTATCAAGACAAGCATTGAGTGCTTGTAGATCAATTAAACAAATCTAAATCAGTAATTTAGTTATTTTAAGAGATGTACAAAAAGAATTGAGTCCCACAATTAAGTTTATGTTCAAGGGAGGCATTTTTTTAACCCCCCTTTAACCCTAGCTAGACCTCATATATATTCAATATCTACTCTACTAGTACTACTTATAAATCCGTGGAAAACGCTGTGGATCGGCGATGTGGAACTAAACAGTTGCAGGCACGGTGAGTCTTACCCGCAGCAGCAACCGGGCGGCGTCCCCTCCCGCTCCGTGGCGCGTCCCCGTCGCGGCGTCACTCTTCTCCGTCATGGGGAAGGACGCGCGACCCACGTGCGCCTCCTCCTCTGACGGTCGCCGCGGGTGGCCACCTCGCTCGTCCTTACTCCCATGGTCACTGGCTTCAAGGTGGCGCGAGGAGACTATACTGGAGGTGGAGAAAGCCGCCTCGTTTCCATGGAAAGTCACGGCCGCGGAGGCAGCCGCACTCCGGCCGGCCGGCGACGGCGACGGATTTGAGGGTTCAGACGGCGAGAAGAGAAGGCGGAGGAAGTTGCTGCCTACTGCGGCGTGACGCTATACAGCGCGGACGGGTGGATTTGGGCCTCAAAACGTGGCCTGTGCCAGGCCCAGGCCGTGGTTACGCGCCGCCCGGGTTAATAAAAGGTTCGGCCCTCTCAACGAAGGCCCATGTTAACCGGTGGTAACCCCTTCCGTTTTTTTTTTTTTGAAATAGTGGTAACCCCTTCCGTTACGACTTCCGTCTATGTTCTCTTCTCCAACGGACGCGCACGCGGCGGCGCGGCCGCCGCGGCCTGGGAGAGAGCGGAGGGGACGTTCGGCCGCAGGAGAGCGGCGAGGAGGCTTTTGTGGGTGGTGCGGTGGACGGGGACGGACGGGCACCTCTACGACGGCGCCGCCACCACGGCCTGCGCTCCTCCACTCCCGCTTCGACTCCGACAAGGTCGACGCACCCAAGCGCCTCCGAGCCTCTTCCCGCAGGTTCAGTTCGGTTCCTTCCGTCCTCTCACACCGTGGAAATCCGGCTGATTTGCGTGCGTGCGTCGCAGGTTGTCAAGAACGCGGCGGCGCGGTCGCTGGTACATGACAGTGAAGTAAGCTAAGCCCCCAGCATTTGCATTTCATCCTCCCTGCCTGTGTTTTATTACTTCGAGACAGATCCCAAGTAGAATGACGGTGAAAATTTCTGTTATCTTTAGCATGTACCAACCTGTCGATGCTTTAATGTGGTCATTAGGTTGTGGAACAGGAGAAACTAAGCGATCTAGTGTTCTTTAGCAGATGCATATCTGTCCATGTTTGAATTGAACCAAGAATTTACGGGTATTGTGTGTTTTTTCTATGGAAACAAAAGTTCTTTCCGATGTCATAGATAAATATCATGCTACTGCATAAGTTTTAATCTTTGTAAACAAGTTGAATTTGGTATAATAATGTCATGCCTTTCGGTGATTGGCATGTGCTATTGGAAGTGACCGTAAAAAAAGCATGATGCATGGAACGGGGAAAATGACAAGTCGAAGCATGATCTCTAACATGTGTGCAATCAAATGGTCCGAGATGGCCAATAAGTCTCATGGTGCAAGCAACACAAGTAGTATGATCCATAATATCCATGCTCATGGTTTTGGGATTCTCAAAAGAGAAGGATATCACCTTGAAAGCATGTCCTTGTGCGTCCTTCACAATGCCGAAACACAAGCAAGTGCGATGTAGAATCGTCGTGGTAGAAGGTGGTTCGCTCTCAAGAGCTCGGATTGTCAACTCACGTGACGTGGAAGTTGACACAAAGTCTAAGTATCCTACACATGCACACAACAAAACAAAGAACGTGTGTGCATGGTAGATAAACACATCATCCATCATGATGGTTCTCTTCTCTTGCACATAACCATTAGAAGCACAAGTGCATGAATAATATGATGCAACAATGGCGATATTCATGGCACTAGGTATATGGTGCAAAGAGGTAAGACAAGCATGCTTCACAAGGAATATGTCAAAATCTCCAAAGATATGCGAGAATGCTATGGGGGCAATCTCATTAGCAAGACTAAAATCATTGTTGCACTCAATACATGGAAAATCATCTAGCATGAGGGAGGCAACATATGGAGATATATGACAAGAAGCAATAACAATCATGTGCAAAGCATGTAGATGGTTGTCATCAACCGCATGGAATGAGCAAGTATGAATCATTGGTGATGCAACAGGGCAAGCAAGCATAGTGCTCAAGTCGTGCAAACTAGTGGAGCGAAGATGCAACACACTAGAGGAAATCATGGCAATCATGTCATGTGAGCAAATGGTGGATATAGGAAATGCACATGACATATCGCAAGCACGAACACAAAGTAAGATCATAGTATCATCATAGGAATGGGTCATAAATGGAACATGGCAAGAACAAGCAATATCTTCACCAAGCTTGCAAATACACATACAAGTACTAGAATCAATCATCATGTGTAATACAAAGCATGTGTCACAAATGCATGGCAAAGGCATAGGAATGGGCATATCATGCAAAGGGAACATGGCAAGATGGGCAAAGGATATATAATGGACAATAACCCATAACCATGTGAGGGACATGTAGAAGAAATGCGCGAAGTCTTTGCGCGAAGAGAGCGGTGGGAAAGACAATCCATGGGATCCCAAGTCATCATTGCTCTCTAGAGCTCGTTTTGTCAACTCATGGGATTGCGAGGTTGACAAGTATTCATGGGTACCTACACAAAAGAGACACAAACCAAAGAAATTGTGTGTGTGGTAAATGTACACATCATCCATCATGATGTGTATGTGCATGTGAGAGTTAGCACAAGATAAGCACCGCTCAAAAAAATTTGATGCATGGTATATGAACATGTCATCCATCATGAAAGAATAGTTATTGTGTATAACACGATGGGGACACAAATTGAGAATGCAAGTATATGGCACATCAATAGCATGTTTATTCATGGGGAGCATATTGTGCACATAATTATTGGTATCATGCAATGGATGGGATTGATCAAAATCTCCTAACATGTATGAGGAAACTATGGTGGTCTCCTCATGAGCAATATTGGAAATATCATATGAAGAATATGGGCAACATCCAAAACAATGCATATCCGAAGCTAGGTGGTCATGGCATGTCATATAAGATAAATGATGCAAAGGGAGCATATCAATATCATCACAAGAAAAACAAATGCCAATAACCATGGGCTTGTCATCTATGCCATATGTGCAAATTAGGTTTATTTTAATGGCATGTGCATAGTCACTACGAAGAGATTGCAAATATGACATATGGTTGATCTCATGCATAGCATATGACAAGTTAAGCGGGTTGTCAAACATGATGTGACCTAAAGAATTGTCACAAGAAATCCTATGTAACATGGCATCACAACTAATAAACTCCACATGAGAATCATCATACTCATCATAAATGGGCAAGAAATCATCACATAAGGAAGTCACACTAGCATGAAACATGGTAGTATCAACATCATGCAAGCAATCGATGTCAAGAATGTCCACTAGTGGGACTAGAGCATCACCTTCACCTATGTTACCTTGTTCATTCCACTCAAGTGGTGTAGGTGAGGTGGCAAAGACCAAATGGTGGTCATCTTCATCGTGATGGAACCATGTGGGGGGTGCATCATATTCCACCATGGCCATCGTCTTGTCCAAAGGAAGGACGTAGTCGTCGCGAGTCGGCGCGTCATCATATATGGGACCTAGCACCAAATGAGAAGACACAATAAAGGTAGAGGTTAAGTCGTTAGAAATCGAAGTGGCCTCACATGCCTTATCAAATATCTCACTCTCTCTATGTGGTGGTTCACTCACTCCCTCAAGGTAGGTGCACTCAATCTCACGTATGGTGGAGTCACTCATCTCACTCAAGTGGTGGGGGTTGTGGCTCTCCTCATATGGGAATTGGGGCAACACATCATATATGGGGCTAATGGTGAAGTCACTCTCACTCTCAATATGGTGGCACAAGTCACTCAAGTCATCATACGTCGCCGTGGTCGAGGTGAAATACTCAACCATCTCATCGCCGTCGCCGTGGATGAAGGCCGACGATAGCACATCATCACTCTCCTCCATGACCGAAGGGAAAATCCCATGCTCGATCATCTCTTCATCGTCGCCGTGGATGAAGTCCGAAGATGGCACATCATCACTCTCGCCTCCTAAGATGGAAGCATCATCCTTGCTCGTCACCATGTCGCTCGCCTCCAAAGCTTGGTCCTTGATGGTCTCCGTAGTCGTAGTCGTCGCCGCACCATCTTGAAAAAGAGTCGTGGAGGACTCAGCATCATCAATGCCACAAAGAGGGATGGCGGTGAAGTCGAACTTGGGAGCATCGTCTTGGAGCTCGTCGGGCTTGGACATCGTGGTGATACTAGCCTCATGCTCGCCGTCTTGGAGCTTGGTATTCGAGAAGTGTGCTTGGGGTGGAGAAGCCTTAGCTTTCATGAGTTCTTGTTCCGCCTTGAGAGCACCAATGTAGTTGTCATCGAGGGACTTGTAGTTCTCGAGGAAGATAGTCTTGGAGATGTCGTTGTGTAATCCCATCATGAAGTGGAACTTCATTGAAATGGGGTCGTCCACGCCGGCTCGTCGCAAGGCTTTCTTCATCTCGTGGAAGTACTTGTCGAGGGACTTGGATCCTTGGATGGTGTTCTCCAATTGGCGTTGAAGTTGTTCCGTGTAGGTTGGAGGCACGAACTCTCGCCGCAAAGCTCTCTTCGTCTTGGGCCAACTCATGTCATAGCTCTCCGAAGGTGTGTGAAGCCACCATGCCGATGCATAGTCATGGAAGTTCGTTGTGGCGCACTTCACTTGATCTTCGGGAGGAACTTTATGTAGCTTGAGGTAGTCGTCCATTAAGCGTTCCCACTCGAGATACTCCTCGGGTTCTTGAGTCCCATAGAAAGGAATCTTGTGGTTGGTGTCGAGGTCGTAGTAGCTCGTGGAAGTCGCGGACTTGAGCTTGGGGAGCTTCTCTTGAGGTGCTTGTGGGCGAAGATGCCGCATATCCGTAGGCGAAGATGCCTTGAAGTCGCATGGCGAAGATGCCAAGGGAGATGGTGAAGTCGTTGAGCGGTTGTTGGTGTTGAGCTCTTGACCTTCACGTTCTTGTCGGTGGTGGTGTCGATGCCGATGTGATCTTGCCGGAGATGGTAGCTCGGAGGCATGTGCTCTTGAGCGTCTTCTCGAAGATGAGGAAGACCGCTTGTAGGACTTGATGAGGGCTTTGATCTCCTCCATTTGAGCATCCATCTTGGCGTCCAAGTTGTTTTTCATGGCACCAAACTCGTCGTTGTTGTTGTATACCGTAGGTGGTGTGCTTTGCCTATCCATCACAAGACTCGAGTAGAGGTGAGTAGGAAATGAGATAAACAATACCAAGTTACCTTTTCCCAAAGTTGAGGATGTATCTTGTTTCACTCAATGTGAAATGAAAGAATAGTGGAATTGGTACCGGACTTGTTCACTCACACCTATCAAGTAAAGCTTATGGAGTGGCTCGGTGAGGATAGTGGCACAAAAAAATTGATGCAAAATGTTAGCAAGAGTCAATAATGTTGAAAGAGATTCACAAATTCTCAAGTGAAACAAGTAGACCAATAGCAATATGTGGCACACGAAAACACACACACGGATAGATAAATGGGGTCGTGCAACCAAGGGATGAGCACAAAATGTGGAGTCCACGGAAAAGGCTCGTGTTGCACAACTCAAGAGAGACGCTAGCACGATTGCTCAATAGGCGGATATGACACTTGTGCACAACCTATAAGATGCAAAATGGATAAACTTTCTATCCCAAGTATGCTATGTATGTATGGTTCCCGGTGTTTCTCTCAAGATGATGCAAGATGATCGGATATGACAATCTTATGTGCAATGTGGTATGATGCTATGGCACTTGCTTACAAGCTCTTTGTTCACTCTTTTTCTTTGCTTAAAAGCTTATTCGTCTTTTTTTTATATGGCCACAATGCGAAATGCACAAACCAAGGTAGCAATTGTGTATATACGGGAACAATCTTGTGACACAAGGGATGATATGATACCAATATGATATGGTATGTATGCAATGGATGGTGTAGATCACTAATGTGCACAAGTAACGTTGCCGGCAATACTCAAAGGCTAGTCTCGATAGGCAAGTGACACAAAATGGGCTAGGGGTTATCAATGCAATTGCAATGGGAATATACAATGATGTCGTCGAGGTTACCGTCCGTATGTACGATGACGACCTCGTGGCGATGATGAGTGGTGGTGTTCTCGACGTCGAACCGTTCCTAATTAGCCGAAACACCTTAGGGAACGGAAAAACCGCGAACTCAAAATCTCAAATGTCAAATGTCAAAATGGTGGTAGCGGGAATGTGGTGGTGGTTTTGCGGAAGCTCAATGGGATTGCGGAAATGCAATGATGGGTTTTGAGTACGCAATGCGGAAGTGGAGGGTAAGGTGGTGGACTATACACGGTGTCGGAGTTGAAGTCGTCGTCCCTAAGTAGCTGAAACACCTTAGGAGACACAACTCACAACACGAACAAATATGGGTTAAGTTGGGGTGGCGGAAGTGTTTGGTGGTCAAGCCTATGCTATGGGAAACAAAATTGGTTAGGTTGCGGAAGTCGGTGGTGGTTATGCGGATGATATGGTGGAAGCCCTAGGCAAAGATGCCAAAATTCCAAAAATTTGATGGAGTCAAATGGTGTTGAAACCTATCTAGATGGATGGGGGATGTCAATAGCTACTCAACGAGCTAAAGAACGCGAAAATCGGACTCCGGATGTGAAAGTTATGGGCAAAACGGTAAAACACGGGAGGCTGAAATCCCAGGGGTCGGACATCCGGGGGTGGGGGCCGGATATCCGGGGGCTGATGTCCAGAACCGTGCAGATTTTGTGCTCCAGGAGCCGGATGTCCGGCTTGGGGCCCGGATGTCCGGCTGGTGGCCCGGATGTCCGGCCCGACGATTCCAGATCGGGATTTGGACTTCGCAACTCGATTTGTGGCGGAAATTGATGATTTTGGGGGCAAAATTGGAGAGATTTCGTGATTGAAAAATGGGGAAACTTGGGGAGATGCTAGATCCACTCGAAAGCAAGCAAATCCATGGATCAAAATCAACAAAACATCATCAAACCAACAAATCACAAAAAAAATTAGGGGCTATTTTTTGTGGAGATTTTCGAATTTAGGACGAAATCAAGCAAAAGAAGGCTAGAAAACGATGGGGGAGGCTCCAAATTCGTGATCAACGTGGCTCATGATACCATATGATACGGGGCTAACCCGGTGTAGGCCAATCTTTCACGATTGGAGTGGATTCCCTCGAAGAACACGAAGAACACGATGAACACGGGGAAGAACGGGGAGAAATCACAAGGGAAACACTCAAGAACAAGTCCAATCACACATCCACTAGACAATCAAACACACAAGATCCACAAAGTACATGAACAACAAAAGGAAAGATACAAGGTAAAGTTCATCTCCATGAGGAGGTCTTGATGATATCCTAGACGGATCTTCCCGTTAGGGGTCTTGAATCCAAGATGGATCTTCTCCGTAGAGGCCGCGGTCTCTCTCGGTGGAGTAGATCCGGGTGGATGAGCAAAGCTCTATCTCTAAATGAGCTATCACATTTGCTACCCTAACTAGAGGAAGGGGAAGGGGTATTTATAGTCTAAGCCACGAAGGGGTAAGTGGGAAAGGGGATACATGGGCCTCTGGCCCGACTCTGCACGCAGGCAGGCGTCGGATGTCCAGGCTGGGGGCCGGATGTCCGGGGCTTCGCGAGTCGCCGGATGTCCGGCCTGGCAGTGGCCGAACTGCTGATGCGTTCTGTTGTGTCTGCCGGATTTCCGGGAGGAATGCCGGATGTCCGGCCTGTCGGGAGGCGCCGGATGTCCGGGCTGGTCGCCGGATGTCTGGCCGCTGATGCTCTTGGCCATCTGTTGGGCAGCTCCTGCGCGGTGCCCAGGCGCCGGATGTCCGGCTTCTGGCCCGGATGTCCGGCCGCTGTAGCTTCAGCAGCTCCGTCTTCTTCCGTCGTCGCTTCCAGGCTTCCCTCGCGGATGGTGTAGTTGTACACTTGCGTTCGCACTCCTCCTCGTCGTCCGTAGTGTTCCGACAATACCTATGCATGCACACGAGAGGGGTGTCAAGTAGTATACCATCCTCGAAGGGGTCAAGTGAGCACGTGTAAAGGAGATGATTCACCTTTGTGTATATGAAGTAGATGTCGCACGTGTCACTCGCCGAACGGACTCTTGACATGGTGATGTCCATAGGATGATCCGCATCAAAACCTCTTGTTAAGATCTTGCCAGATTGCATATTTCCATGCTAGATCCTTGCTCCTTGCTGGCCTCATCTTAGGATCTTTGAATGGATCATAGTGCTCGTCAGCTTCTTCTACAGCTTGAGCTGATCGAACAACTTGGGATATCTCTGGCTGGGAGGACATGGTGCTTGCTGTGAATCTGTGATAGGAAAAATAACTCCACTTAGTTGTTTTTTCACCAAATTGAGCCCTAAGCTACCAAGCAGAAGCACTAGAGGTCTAGAGCAGATCAGAGCAAAAGGAAAAGAGAGGACACATGATAGTACTTACCAGGGGAGGAGCAAACCAGCAGCAGTTGGCGGCAACCAGGGGAGGAGCCACAGGAACCAGCCAAGACCAGGCCACCAGGGGAGGGGAGGAGCCGACCAGCAGCCGTAGCAACCAGCCAAGATTAGGCCACCAGGGGAGGGGAGGAGCCGACCAGCAGCACCAACAACCAGGGGAGGAGGGGAGGAGCAGACCAGGGGACGAGCAGCAAACCAGCAACCAGGGGCGGCCGGGGGGGGGGAACTTATTCGATCTAGGTTTCTAGGGGATGGGCAAGCAAATAGAAAAACATATGACAGGTGGGGCCACAAAAAAAGTGAGTCGTTCGACCAAGAAACCATGAATAGTGCTCGACTCATCCAAATAGTCGAGTCGAGAGGCTGAGTCGACCCTGACAGCGCGACTCGTAGTCATGCGACTAAAAAAATAGTGGTCTCGGGTCAAAAGCTTGGTTGCATGGCTCCTACGTTTACCCCTTACCTTTCTTTGTGTTTGGCTAAGGGCGTAGATGGAGCACCTCTGTGATATTTACTTCTGGTTAAACCTCTCAGCCATGATGGTGTCCTAGAGTCCAGGGGGTGCATAACACATCGCCTCCCGGCCATGTGGATCAGGCCGAGGACCCCCAAGGTAGTCTACTAGTGGGCTGTGTGCGTCGCGCCCAAGAAGTACCAAGATGGAATCTTCCGGATACTTGATTGTCTACGTCATGATTGCCCTAGCTGTAACTAACCTATGTGCACCCCCGGTATCTATATAACCGAGCGGTGAGGCCCGTAGACGATCACCTCATACACTCATAGATCTCGTGGTAGATCAACCTAACTTGTACTCCCTCGAAATCAATACAATCAAAGCAGGAAGTGGGGTATTATCTCTTCGAGAGAGATTGAACCTGGGTAAAATCATGTGTCCCTGTTACCATCATGCCAAGGCTACCAGCTCGGGCCCCCTACCCGAGATCTGCTGGATTTGACTCCGCGTTGGGTGCCGATCCAGTAGTACCGCAGCGCTCCATGGAAGAGGTGGATGTTGCAGCGGTGAAGACAACAATAGGGGGTGACGGGGGAGCACACGCGACCAAAGATGAACACGAACACATGGAAGGCCACGCCGCGGTGGGCGGAGGACTGGATGTTCCCAGCAAGGAAACAAGAAGAGGCGGTCAGCAAGGAAACAAGACGAGGCGGTCCATAATCTAGGCTATGGCCCCTGCTGGTACGCAGCTCCGCCCTGGTGGTACTTGCAGGCAAATAGCGAAGAGCTGGTAACTATTTCTTACAGTCTATATCTGCATCCTATATCCATTTTCTTGATTTATGTTTGTATATCAAGTTTGTTCTTCAAATATTCAATCATAAATTGAAGGTTTGAGATTAAATTCCTCATTTTTGTTGTAAAGCAGTGTATTTGCTTTTCTAAAAGAAAATCATGACCATACCCCTGGAGTCAGGGCAGAGCATATACAGTGAGGGAAGCCCTTGGGGGGGAGGGCATATACAGTGGTAGTGAGACCTACTATAACATGCGTGAATTAAACATGTTCCCTGTGTAATCCAACCATTTTCATCTCCAGGTGTAACCTAGTATAGCAACTAAAATTTGCTCCCTCTAAATAAAAAAAATTAAAACAAAATAGTATTAGATTCTGGTTTTTTTCTGTCATGTCAGCTTCAGGGTAGATTTTTCCGCAATAAATACAAATACATAAAAGAAAAGGAAATAATGCCACCTGTTATTTAGCCAAGAATCAGTCAAACTAGTGACGATTAAATTCCACACGTCTTATGGCGTGTTGATTCATCCAGCATTGTGCTCCACTAATTGCAGTCATCAGTCAAGCAGTCACCTTCAATCCAGAAGCCTCTGCGAGTCTTTAGTCAAGTTCGAACACCTTCCCCAAACTTGACACCACCCAGCTGCTAGCACTCGTTGCTGTTTACCCCGCTATCCTCCGTCGAAGTACCACCTGGTGCTGGAGTCAAGGAGGTTCGCATAACTATGGATATCCTTCCCCAAACTTGACACCACCCAGCTAGCACTCGTCGTTGTTTACCCCGCCATCTTCCGTCGCAGTACCACCTGGTGTTGGAGTCAAGGAGGTTCACCTAACTATGGATATCCTCGTCTCTACAATCATAGGTGACCTCGTCAGCAGGTCTGCGTCGTTCGTGATCGGCAAGTACTTCCGGCAGCAGCCTGGCATCGACATGATTCTCCAGAGGCTGCAGCGAGTCGTTCAGAGAATCGACACCGTCGTCGAGGAGGCCGAGGGACGGCGCATCACCAACCAGGGGATGCTCCGTCAGCTGAAGACGCTGAGGCAAGGAATGTACAGAGGCCACTACATTCTTGATGCCCTGAGATTCCAAGCCGCCCTTGAAGATGAGGAGGAGGTGAGCCACTCACTGACTGCTGCTTTGCTGTCTGAATCCAGTTGTCTGGCCAAACGGCTTCGTTTATCTGGTGGTGCCGGTGGCGGTGGTAGCAGCAGCAACAGAGAAGCAGCAGGAGTGTTAATGTTTGGTGCAAACAAGATAGGGGAAGAGCTGCAACGGGTGGTTTCTTCTCTTGAAGACACCATGGATGCAGGTATGAAGGAGTTCCTTCTCTTCTTGGAGTCGTATCCTCGTGTACTCCGCCAACCACACGCTGCATATTTGCTCTTGGAGAACTGCATGTTTGGTCGCCAAACGGAACGGGAACAGGTCCTGGATTTCTTGCTCCGTCCCGGTGCTACTCCGATCTTGGCCGTACTTCCGATCGTCGGTCCACTAAGAGGAGGGAAAACCAGTCTTGTTGAGCATGTCTGTAGGGATGACAGTGTGCGCGGTCGCTTCTCAGAGATCCTCTTCTTTCCAGAAGGTAGCCTCAAGGATGGAGTGATCGACCTGAGAGAGGGCAGCAACTTCAAAGTCAGACATCGGAATCATGCCACTCAATCTCACAACAGGTTGCTGATCATTGTGGAAACTGCCGAGGGCATCAACGAGAGAGCATGGAGAAGTCTGAAATCTTCCATTACCCGTATGGCACCGTGCGGTGGGAGTAAAATCATAGTCACCAGTCGCTCAGACAGAATTGTGGATCTGGGAACGACGGAAGCGCTTCGACTGGGCCGTGTCCCTCGAGAAGCCTATTGGTATTTCTTCAAGTCGCACGCGTTTGGAGGCACAGACCCTGATGATCACCCAAGCATGGTGGTGATGGCCATGGAGATCGCTCCAGAGCATAGACAGTGTTTGATGGGTGGGCATATAGTTGCCGGGTTACTGTGAGATAACTTCAGTCCCAGATTCTGGCGAGCAATCCTTGGGTGCCTGAGAGCATATAGAAAGGCACATCTCCTTGCGTGCGAAGATGGACAGCGGTATCAGTGGAGGTTGGGGAGGAGCTGCGAATATTTCTTGATTTGCAGCCATTACCAGTCAGATTCAAGTGAGCAAGTCCCCAAGATCAGTGTGCAGGAAATCATCTCGGGGCGTGGTGGTACATTGCCCAGAGGGAAATTTGAGGCTCTCGTATGGAGATCTCGCATACCGCCCTACTACAACTACAAGGCAAGCTGTATGGTGCCAGCACGGCAACCTACGCCGGGAAGGAAAAGGAAAGAAGTGTGTGCTTCAGGAGGAAGGACACTTGGTTTGAGCTTGTGAGTTTGTGACCGCAGTCTTGCAAATTTATCAAATGTTATCACATTGTCTTAGAGCAGTACTTGTTGCCAAGTTAGTCAACATAGATGGCCATCAACATCTAGGTGTGGGGTCCTGTCCTAGTAGTATAATTGTTTTCATGTTGACTATTGAGTACGGTGTGATTATAAGTCAAAGAAAAAAATGTTTGCGCTGCTGGATGTTTTTCTACATCGAGACCAAGACAGGTTATATTAATTAGAAATTTGAGTATGTATTCTGTTGATTGATGTGGATACTCAAAATTTTCATATTACTTGTCCTACTCTTTTTGCAATGACCGAACAATATTTAAAGCCTCAAAATTTTCTGGAAAAAAAATACATATAGAGATTTGAAGTATATACTCCCTCCGATCCATATTACTTGTCTTAGATTTGTCTAGATACGGAGTGCAATTTTGTTTCATTAAAATATATTTTCTTTTTTTTAGTGAAGGCCATCATGGCTAAAAATATTTTTTCAGTTATGTGCACACAAATAAGACAAATATATGGATTGCTATCATATGGATTTTCAAATTTGCCATTTTGTGTAGCTTACAAGTTAATTTAAAAATTGTCACAAATACATATAAAACACACACACACACACACGCACACACACACACAGCAGGTTCACATATTTTCTGTCTTGTCTGCGCAAACTTGTACTCTGGGGGTGCATAGGGTTCTAGGGGTGCAGCAGTTTGCTGGACAAAATGGGATACTATGAATGTGTGTAATTTAAACAGCAATTTCCTGATGATCCTGCTAGACTTTCTTGCAGAAACGCAATAACAAGGTCAGATCCACGGTGCTCATTGCGCTCTTATGGAACATTTGGAAGTGAAGGAATGCAATGCCATTGCGAGGGACTGCATGTGTCCCTTAAACGGTGCGCTGATGACTTGATTATTTGGTCTAATCGATGCCCCAGTGTTGTAAGAGCCGTTCTTCTCCGAGATTGGGGGTCAATGTTATTTCATTTGTCTGAGAGAATTTAGCCTTTCTTCTGTTGGGGTGCGTTCAACAACCCTGTAATTAGCGGATAACTTTGTATCACTGTTCTAGAGGTTTCTCCTCTGATCTTCAATACAAGTTCAGGCTGGGGCAAGCCCGCCGTAGTCACCGTCAAAGGAAAAAACTTTATTGCAGAAATAGCCAAATTAATCAAAGAGCTCGAATGCTGAATGTGGTGGCGTAAGAAGCATATGCAAAGGAAGCATGGATGAGCGGCTGCAATTCGGATACTTGGAATGTGATGATGTATTGTGTTGAACTGTAATAAGTAGTTTAGCTCTACTGCTTACTCACTCTACTTTTTGTCTCTACATTTTGATGTGCTGAACTCTGTTACTGGTTGGTTTTTTCTAATGCAAACTGGAGAGCCGGCTCGTTCTTATTTACTCCCTCCGTTTTTAAATATAAGTCTTTTTACATATTCCAGAAAATATAAAAGAATATTGCAAACATGGATATATTATTTTTAAAACTTTTAAATATCAATCATACTGTAGAAACTAATCGTGCTTTACATGTAAATTCAAGATGAGTATCGCATCACTTAATCAATCACGGAGGATTTAGCTATAGCTAGTTTCGTCGTCGGTTGAAGGACAGCCGGATCACGGATGATGCTCCATGCACCGGTGATGGAGCACAGCGGCCGCCACCGTGGAGAAGAGCTGCACGCCGACGGACGGGAGAAGATATCCATGGAGGACACCGACGATACCGGCATCGGGTGCCCTCTGAGAACAGTACATGGCAAACGCGTACGCCGGGGAGATGGCAACCGGAAGGAGGCTCGCCACGAGCACCATCACGGCGGCCTCCTTCCTCCTCGCCCTCTCGGCCATGAGCCACCACGCCAGCCGGAAAGCAGCGCGCGTTCCGCCTTCGCCGTAACCTTCATCTGCTGCGGACGCGGCGATCGTCACTTGCAACACCGCGGCGAGGAAGAGGTGGGAGAGTAGAAGGAGGAGGAGGAGGAACAGCACGTAGCCCGTCACAAAAGACGCTGCGGCGTCCAACCGGGCAGCAGCACCGCTCGTCCACCCTCGCCATGACGCGAGGGCGAGGCACGCCACGAGGAGAGCCGCGAACGACGCGTGCTCGAGGACGGCGACGAGAGCGGCGGTGGCCAAGGTGCCGCGGACCCTCCCCGCGGCCGCCTTGCCGCGGACGAGCTCGGCCAGAGAGCGCGGGCGCCGGTCACCGCGGCACGTGGCGGAGGCGGCGAGCGCAACGGCGACCCGCGTGGCGAGCTGGCTGGCGAGGTACGCGAGGTAGAGGAGGAGCAGCTTTTATGGTGAACCTAGGGTGGAGAATAGACATCTGATGTGGGACAAACTCAGAGATTTGAAGGCTGCATCCGATATGCCTTGGGCAGTGGTGGGCGACTTTAACGAAGCGTTGTGGCAATTTGAACATTTTTCCTTCACTAGCAGGTCAGAATCCCAGATGACAGCATTTCGTGATGCTCTGGAGGATTGTGGCCTCACTGATATGGGTTTCAAAGGGGTACCATTCACTTATGATAATAAACGAGGGGGGCGGGGTAATGTCAAAGTGCGCCTGGACCGACTCGTGGCTAGTGTTTCATGGTGTGATATGTTTGAACATGCATCCGTTGAACACTTGGTTTCTTCATGCTCTGATCACTGCTTGTTATTACTTCGTTTATATGCTGAACAACCTGTACAGAATAAACGGAGGTGTCGACAGTATGAATTATTTTGGGAGCGTGCATCAGACTTGCCTGAGATCATTGAACAAGCTTGGAGTGCAGCTGGGGAGAAGGATGACCTTGAATCGATTCAGGACTGCCTCAGCTCGGTCATGAAGTCTCTGCACGTATGAAGCAGCAAACGCTTCGGTAATATTCTGCGAAAGCTTACAGAATTGCGTGCTGAATTGAATCGTCTTCTTGGTAGTGGGGCGGACAAAGTTGAGGTACGTAAGGTCAATGATCAGCTTAACGAACTTCTGTATAAAGAGGAGATGCTATGGCTTTAGAGATCTCGTATAAACTGGCTAGAGGAGGGTGATCGGAACACGCAATTTTTCCATAAAAAAGCAATCTGGCGTGCTAAGAAAAATAAGATTACCAAACTGAAAGATGCAAATGGCAGGTGGGTCACATCTACGGATGAACTCGAGGCCTTGGCCACGGGCTATTTCCAGGAGTTATTTACAAGGGACCCCAACCTAAATCCGGAGGAGATAGTCCAGCTTTTTGAGAAAAAGGTTTCTCCAGAGATGAACGTGGAATTATGTCGTGAATTTTCAGAGGAGGAGATAGCAGATGAACTGTTTCAAATAGGTCCCTTGAAGGCACCAGGTGTTGATGGTTTTCCGGCAAAATTCTAGCGCAACTGGGGTATTCTGAAGGACAAAGTTGTTCCTGCGGTCCTGCAATTTTTTGCCAGTGGTCATATGCCATCAAATGTAAACCATACGGCCATTGTTCTAATCTCTACTCCTAATGGAGCAGTTGGTAGGATTGCGTCCAGGTTTTTTTCGTCCCACCACTTTCGTCCGGTTTTTTTTCGACTAGTTTTTTTTCGTCCCCTCCCCCACCCCACCGGTTTAGTTTCATGTCACCCTCTCACACAAAAAAAAAATCTGAACGGATCATAACTTTCTATGTTGGCGCAAATTATTTAGTAATGTCTTTATGTGAAAGAATCAATCACAATCAATTTCTAAACATCAAATCTAAATTAATTAATCTTACCTTAAATCACTCAATCTCTACTCCTAATGGAGCTTTTATTTCCGTCCGATTCTATTACTCCCACCTCCCACCTCCCACCTCCCACCTCCCACCATCCCCGTAGCACTGGTTTTATCTCCTTATATACAAATAATCACCGAAGGAAAAAAAATCACTCCGCACTCCTCCCACCACTGATCTTTTCTCTAGGATCCTCGGGGACGCCGCCGCCGCCGCCGTCGCGGAAATTTCTTTGCGCCGCCGCCGCTCAGGAGCTCCTCCACCAGCCCCGCCTCTTGCGTCGGCCGCCACCGGTGCGCCTCCGCCCCTGTCTTCCCCATCCACCCTCGAGCACCTCCTCGCCGTTACGCCCCTACGCGCGCCCCTGCGGCTAACCCTAGCCGCCGAGTTGTGCTGCAGGCAATGAGGAGCGGAGCGAGGCGGGCGCATCGCTGAGTGGGTGGAGCGGCTGGGGCGTCGCGGCGTGGGTGGAGAAGCAGGGGCAGCGGTGGCGCCGTGCTGGGGCGGAGAAGGAAACCGTCCTTCGTGGCACCATACTGCTGTCCGGGTGCCGCGCAAGAGGTTAGGGGCCGCCTCCACCATAAGCCAGACCAAATGGGACGCTCTTGGTGAGCCTCTTGGCAGGAAGCCGACGGCGGGCATGCTGTCAACAAGCCGCCGGGGGGACCTACCGGTCGGTCCGGTGTCGTGGAGCAAGGGCCACTGCTTGCGCCGTCGTGGGTGGAGGTGAAACATCGAGGGGCAGCAGGGGAGGAGGTGCACCATCGAGGAGCAGCAGGGGATGAGGTTTGTGATAGATGCATGGGCGGCGGGCGGATTCAGGACTGGATTTTTACCTTTTGAGATGGAAATACATAAATTCTTAGGTCACTAACAATAGATCTAATGGTTGCATGCATCTCACTATATGATCGTTATATCTCTACTCCTAATGGAGCAGTTGGTAGGATTGCGTCCAGGTTTTTTTTCGTCCCACCACTTTCGTCCGGTTTTTTTTGACTGGATTTTTTTCGTCCCCTCCCCCACCCCACCAGTTTAGTTTCATGTCACCCTCTCACACAACAAAAAAAATCTGAACGGATCATAACTTTCTATGCTGGCGCAAATTATTTAGTAATGTCTTTATGTGAAAGAATCAATCACAATCAATTTCTAAACATCAAATCTAAATTAATTAATCTTACCTTAAATCACTCAATCTCTACTCCTAATGGAGCTTTTATTTCCGTCCGATTCTATTACTCCCACCTCCCATCTCCCACCATCCCCGTAGCACTGGTTTTATCTTCTTATATACAAATAATCACCGAAGGAAAAAAAATCACTCTGCACTCCTCCCACCACTGATCTTTTCTCTAGGATCCTCAGGGCCGCCGCCGTCGCGGAAATTTCTTTGCGCCGCCGCCACTCAGGAGCTCCTCCACCAGCCCCGCCTCTTGTGTCGGCCGCCACCGGTGCGCCTCCGCCCCTGTCTTCCCCATCCACCCTCGAGCACCTCCTCGCCGTTACGCCCCTACGCGCGCCCCTGCGGCTAACCCTAGCTGCCGAGTTGTGCTGCAGGCAATGAGGAGCGGAGCGAGGTGGGCGCGTCGCTGAGTGGGTGGAGCGGCTGGGGCGTCGCGGCGTGGGTGGAGAAGCAGGGGCAGCGGTGGCGCCGTGCTGGGGCGGAGAAGGAAACCATCCTTCGTGGCACCATACTGCTGTCCGGGTGCCGCGCAAGAGGTTAGGGGCCGCCTCCACCATAAGCCAGACCAAATGGGACGCTCTTGGTGAGCCTCTTGGCAGGAAGCCGACGGCAAGCATGCTGTCAACAAGCCGCCGGGGGGACCTACCGGTCGGTCCGGTGTCGTGGAGCAAGGGCCACTGCTTGCGCCGTCGTGGGTGGAGGTGAACCATCGAGGAGCAGCAGGGGAGGAGGTGCACCATCGAGGAGCAGCAGGGGATGAGGTTTGTGATAGATGCGTGGGTGGCGGGCGGATTCAGGACTGGATTTTTACCTTTTGAGATGGAAATACAGAAATTCTTAGGTCACTAACAATAGATCTAATGGTTGCATGCATCTCACTATATGATCGTTAGGTTAATAGTACTCCAGAGAGAATTTCATTTGTATGTTCTTCAGAGTAGAGGTTGATTCATGAAACATTTGTGTAAGCCACACATATGCTATTTCACGGCCATTGATTGCAGGTACTTTGGCTTTAGAAGGGACACTTGCCCCTTTGGCGGAGGATGTTATTACAAGGTATACATATGCTGATCTCGTTTCAGGTTCAAATCTATCATCACATATACATCTTATATAATGTGTGAATTCTCAACTGAAACTTGACCAGTGCCGAGAGTGATATTTTGCCTGCTGTTACCTTCTCATACTTAATGTGTAGCAGCAGTTCTAATGAAGCCTAAGTATAAAATACTAAAGGCAGTAGCTTCATAACTGCTGATGATAAGCCATGCAAATAATTCGTCATAGTTTGAACTAGCACCTCTAAATAATATTGTAAGTTTTCTGCAATCAGTGCTAGCTTGGGTGATGTGGAATGTTAAGAGTAGCTGATTGGTATGTTCATCAAAGCCATGCTTTGTAAAATAGGGACTATCAGATGGCCTTGGGATATAACCATTGTAATTTGACTCATGTAATGAACTATGCAAAATAACATATATGGTGGTTATCTTCTCCTTTCTTTCAGTATTCAATTGTCTATTTTCCTACGCTCTTTGCTTCTTCGGTTTGACTCGGGCAGTGTTGTATGTTCTCCAGCGTGCCTACACCGATGGGCATTTGGAGGAGCCAGCAACGGTGGCCGTGCTTCATTTTCATGCCGACAATGGAAGTATGGACCATGCAAGAGATATCGAGTTCGTACTCTCTATTAGTCTCCTCTATATAATGTATAACCTCTGCTTGCTTCTAATAAAAAGTTCTGATGTATAACCTCTGCTTGCTCTCCGATAGAAAATTCTGTTCGAACATGCAGATTGGCATACTTGCTCAACAGGTTACAACTGTAGGTAAGGCATCAAACTATATGTCTCAAATTAAGGTTTGTTTTTCGTTGGATGCAATTCTTTCAATAACATTTTTCTATAAATAAACTAAGGTTGCAATTATCTGACCATGCATTTCTGAATTTTGTTTTCCATTGAACATTCAAAACATCCAGAAGGAAGCAGTTGAGAAGAGAAGCACTTAGGGGATGCCGTCGATCTTGCACATTCAGCTTTCTGTATGTAGTCTCACTCTCATCTTATTTAGTTTATTTATAGCAGTTGAATAAAGAAATATAGCCTCTTGGAATCTAAATCAGCAATTGTAAAACTGATCGATACTTGTGCTCACTCACAACAGATGTGGATGTCGGAGTTCGTTGCAATACCACATAATCATCATTTGAAAGCTTGATTTTGTCATTGAATTTAATGTATATGTCCTTATAATATTTTCACCCACGCTGGCCTTTTACCTATTCAGTAAGACTAAAAAGCTGAAAAAGATATTAATGCCTTCAGGTAAATGCTTCTTCGTGTACCATATATGGCAGTTTGGTAAAAAATAATAAGAAAACAACGGAGCAAATTAAAATATAATTATGTTTATCAAAAAGGCAGAAGGTAATCGATGAGCAAACATGTTTACTTTCTAATTTTTTTGTTTTGTTTTCTTGATATGTTATTTCCTTTGCTGATCCTTCTCTTCTTCATATGAACAGGCCCCTAGCTTGATTGATGAGAAAATTTATTTTGTTGCGGCAGTTTATTTTTTGTTTTCATTGTCATGGTTTCTTCAGTTATTCTCCTCTATGGTTATATGGATGATGGCGTGACATCTTCCTGTCAGTATGCATCAGAATCGTAGTGTGAGTTGGAAACCCAATATACCTGGATAACTTTGTGTATGAATCAGAGTTAGTACTTGGTCGATGCTTGCATTGTTGCATTGTGATCATGCCACTTTTCGTTTACCTTCAGTTGCTTTTGATTTAATTAGCGTTTTGGTAGTGAAAATATGGAGACACATTTTCTAACCACTTTAGGATATGTTCGAAAAAATGTGCTAGGTTTGGTCCTATTGTATTTTCTCAATTCCTATATCATATCTCACATGGCTATATGGTCTTTCCTGGTTTTGCCCTTGTAGCAAGAAGTATTTTTTTATAACAATATCAGCTTTGCTCTGGTGTGTGCAATGATTTCATTCAGGTACAGACCCCTCCCCCTTCATGGAAGTTACTTCTTTTCAGACAGAGTGATCATTAGTTTTTATATGGATTTAGAGCACATAAATAAGTAGCTTGCATTTTAAGCTTGATTTTAGAATTAGCCTTCCAATTCTGTGCATATTTTTCTTGCTGCCCATATTAATGACCACATATTTTTCAGTCATTGTAGTTGCCCATATGGACGATAGTTTATTTCAGCGTCGAGGACCTTGCTGGTACCAGATCCAACGGGGAGGAGATTGCTGAGGCGGTTGATTCCTATGGGCTATGTGAAATTGATGGTTGACTTAATTGAGGAGTTATGAGCTTTCTCAAATCCTTAAGAGGTTTGCACATCCCTTTCGCTTGTTTTGCCACTGGCTTTTTCTTTTGAAATTGTTGTGAGATTACTTGCACCTTGCAGCATAATTGTCCAATGTTTTCATAAAGAATTTTTTAGCGTATACTTTGGTATTTCTACAAGCACCTGCCGCTGTAGTGTGGAAAAATAAATAAAGTAATTCAATCGTTAGGTGCCTCCGTATCTACAATTTCAGCATATCCATTACCCTATATTATCAGACGATAGCATACTGCATTATTTGCCAGTACTTCTAACTAAATTGGGTGTAAATGAAGAATATAACTGAGTTTATTAAGGGGTCAAGATTGACTCAGCTACCGGCCTACAAGGACACTTCTTTTGTGAATATTAAAGCATTCTAGGTATACAACGCGGCTGCCCTTGATCTATCTATTTGCTAGGTCGATCGTGGAGCCACTCGCCCGCTGCCGAGGTACGAGATCGCCGCCGCCGACATCTGAGAGGAGCCGCCGTCGCCTTATGTGAATGTTACTATACATTTTTTTTAGGAACAAAATAATTACTATACATGTGAGCTACATTTTATGAAGGCGGCCCACTAGGTTGGCTCCGCCCCTGCATGGATGGGTACCATTAGTATCATTACCATTCAACTACTGGTTGTTTTGCGAACCAACCTGTAGTTGGATGGTTAGAGGGACAGTGGTATCCCCAGCCCACCAGGGTTCAACTCCTGGTGCTCGCATTATTCTTGGATTTATTTCAGGATTTCCGGCGATGCGTTTTCAGTGGGAGGAGACGTTCCATTGACGACGAGGCGCCTACGACGACTTCGTAAATTTCAAGATGACATGCCTGCTCAGTCTCTCGGAGGTGCTCATAGGGGTAGGGTGTGCGTGTGTGCGTTTATAGGGATGAGTGTATGCGTGTATGTATGAGCGCTTGCGTCTGTACTGATGTTAAAAAAAACTACTGGTTGTTTTCAGTAACATTTTTTTTATTTGTCAATAATATATTATTGTGTTTTTGTTAGGGAATGCTATCACGCTGATTGTAAAAAAAAGATGTGTATTAGTCGAAATGACATTGTTCTATATTATTTTAGCTTCGTGAATAGTATCTTTAATTTTTGTAAAGCCCGTGGCAATGCACGGGCCTTCTACTAGTACCTAAAGTGGATCAGCCTACCACACTGAAAGAATTTGGACCAATCAGCCTCTGTACCGTCCTATATAAGGTGATTGCCAACTGTCTTGCAAATAGGCTAAGACCCCTGCTAGGAGATATAATTTCCGCAAATCAAAGTGCGTTTGTGCCTGGTAGATTGATCCAAGACAATGCACTAGTGGCGTTTGAGTGTTTTCATTTATTGAGCAGAATAGTAACCCCGGGAAGAATTTTTGTGCCTACAAGATTGATTTGTCGAAGGCCTACGACCGCGTGGATTGGGACTTTTTGGAGAAGGCGATGAAAGGCTTAGGTTTCACTCATCGATGGATTGGATGGATCATGTCATGTGTATCCTCGGTGAGCCACTCTGTCAAATTAAATGGAACCTTGCTGGATTCGTTTACACCAACCCGTGGTCTTCGACAAGGCGACCCCCTTTCACCATTTCTCTTTCTGTTTGTAGCGGATGGACTGTCGGCATTGCTGCAAAAGGAAATTAATGATAGCACCATTTCCCCCCTAAAGGTGTGTCGTGGTGCCCCTGGTATCTCTCACATGTTGTTCGCTGACGACACACTTCTCTTCTTTAAAGCAAATGCAGAACAAGCCACTAGGATGCAGTTTGTCATCACCTCATATGCCCAAGGTACAGGGCAACTTGTAAATTTTGGTAAGTGCTCTCTCATGTTTGTGGAATCTTGTTCTGCCGAGATACAAGAGGAGGTTAAATCTGTCCTTCAAGTGTCACAAGTGGAATTTGAGCCCAAGTACCTTGGCCTTCCAACGCCGGAAGGAAGAATGCACCAGGGTAAATTCCAAGGGATGCAGGCTAAAATGCTCAAGAGACTTGTGCTGTGGGGTGAGTCTTCACAGGGGGGAAAGGAGGTGCTCGTCAAGGCAGTTGCCCAAGCGCTACCCACATATCTTATGGGTGTCTTTAAGCTACCTGATGGGCTATGTGAGGAGTTGACAAAGATTATACGGAACTTTTGGTGGGGAGCGGCACAAGGACAGCGGCGTACCCATTGGGTGTCATGGGACATTATGCTTAGGCCTAAATCACATGGTGGCATGGGATTCCGTGACATGAAACTTTTTAATCAAGCGCTGCTAGCTGAGCAAGCTTGGAGGCTGATTGTTAATCCTCAAAGCTTATGTGCACAGGTGCTCAAGGCGAAGTACTACCCCAGCGGGTTCTTGGTGGATACAGTATTCACTGGCAATGCGTCCTCGACGTGGAAAGCTATTGAATACGGGTTGGAGCTTCTTAAGAAAGGGATTATTTGGCGCATCGGCAATGGATCTCAAGTACGTATATGGCGTGACCCTTGGATCCCTCGTGATCATTCCCGGCGACCAATGACTCCGAAGAGACGCTGCCGTCTTAAATGGGTCTCTAGTCTTCTCAACCCGGATGGTACGTGGAACAATACCTTGCTGCGGCAACATTTCTATCAGCCAGATATCGATAGTATCATGCAGATCAAGACTTCGAGCAGACTCGAAGCTGACTTCCTTGCATGGCACCCGGACAAGCGCGGATGCTTCTCAGTACGTAGTGCCTACTACCTGGGGCTGCAGGAATACATGGAGGCGCAGGACGTTGGTGCGTCGAGTACGCGGCCGGATGGCCGGCGGCCGGTGTGGAACCTTATTTGGAAGAATGGGGCGCCAGCTAAAGTACGTGTGTTCGCATGGACTGCAGCCCAGGAGGCCCTTGCAACGCAAGCTACTAAGACCCATAGACACATGGAGGAGGATCCTACGTGCTTGCTTTGTGGCCATGCTGTGGAGGATGTGCACCACGCCCTCGTCCAGTGTCCCCATGCAGCTGCGCTCTGGGCAGCCATGCGAGAAGACTGGGACTTGCCGACCACTGCCGAGCTACGTGACGCCGAACCCGAGTGGATATTCCGCCTGCTTGAAAAACTGTCGGATGTTCAGAAGTTGGCTTCTCTGATGATCATGTGGAGGATTTGGTATGCAAGGAATGAAATTACACATAGCAAACCGCCGGTCCCGATCCAGGCCTCGCGCAGATTCCTCACGAGCTACATCACGTCCTTGCTTGCAATACAACAACATCCGTCGACAGACCTCACCAAGGGAAAGCAGGTGGTTGCTCTCTCAGGAAGCATGCAAAAATATGCACATGCAATAACAGCCACGCCACACTGGGAGACGCCTGATGCAAATCATGCTAAACTGAATGTGGATGGTGCTTTTGTGAAGGAAAATGGTACGGCTGGGGCTGGGATGATCTTGCGGGATCATGAAGGTGATGTCATCTTTGCCGCGACACAGACGCTATTTAATTGTGGTGACCCCTTAGAAGCTGAGATGGCGGCCATGGAGGAAGGATTACGGCTTTCTCTACACTGGACGAACCTGCCGTTGATTGTGGAAACAGATTGTGCGGAGCTGCTGAAGTTGGTTCAATCCAAAGACGGCGATCGATCGAGGTATGCATATCAGGTTAATGAGATCAGACGAATTCTGCTCAAGAAAGGAACATTAGTCTAGCTAAGATTAGTAGGCATGCGAATGTCGCGAGTCACACCCTTGCTTGTACGGGCCGATCGCAGCATCGCACAACATGTTGGCTCCGAAACTCCCCTATGGAGATAGCTAGCATCGTTGATTCTGAATGTAATCATCATGGCTGATTAATGAAAAGTTCCTTTCCCGCAAAAAAAAAAGATATAAATTTGGTTAAATTTTGCGTAGTTTGACTTTGACCAAATTTTATACGCGAAGTAAAAAGAAACGGAGGGAGTACTAGTACAGTTGAGCAAGCAAAGGGCCCTGGACGGCATACATGCCGCGTCTGTCCGGTTTCTGTGGCTCACACATACTGCATTTGAATGCCTCCTTGCTTGCTACACGGAGACAGATCTCATACATTTCTCCCCTGCACCTGCACCCTCCCTCGCGATGGCTCTGCAGCACCTATATAAGCGATCGAGCCCAGCACATCTCTGCATCTTCCATCCGCATCGCACACGAGACAAGAAGCAGAGTACCTACGCACGCACGCAGACGCAAGGATGGCACGCACCGGCGCCACGACGACAGCTGCCGCGGCGGTGCTCCTGCTGGCGCTGGTGGCCACCAGCGCCGCCGCGGTCGACGCTGCCGCTGGTGGCTACGAGATGAGTGCTGCCGCTGGCGGCGGTCGCCGCAGCGTCCGGGCGCAGCCGGCGGGGCTGACGCAGTGCATGGGCGGGTGCGGGACGAAGGTCGCATCGTGCCTCCTCGACTGCTACAACACGTCCACCGGAGGGACCATGCCCATCTGCTACCTCGGATGCACCAACAACGCCGTCTTCTGCGCCACCGACTGCACCACCCAGGGGCTCTGATTCCCAGTCAATCCATCGATCAATCCATCCGGCTAACGATGGACTATAAATAGCCTCGAAGTGTATGACATCATATGTATCAACGCATACGCACCGCATGCATAATGCAGTCACCGCGCACATTCCACCCCGGACCCTCTCACGTATGATTATGAATGAGATCGGTTGTACTTCGTTTCAGTCGACCCGTTCCACTAGACGCGAGCTTGTATGCTGAAGTGCTTACATAATGACTCTATCCCACTCTCTGTTTATCTGGGTTTTTTTTGGCGAAAATATAAGATCTACTCCCTCCGTTCCGATTTACTCGTCGTGATTTTAGTTCAAATTTGAACTAAAACCACGACGAGTAAATCAGAACGGAGGTAGTATTATAAAGATTCATCCGGAAGTACAAAACACCCAAAACATAATAGAAATTACATCAAGACCCATGAAAAACCGAACGAAAATTATCGCCGCCAGAACGAGCCGTCGACGCGCCGCTGTCGCCGCTTCCATACCGGAGACGGCTTGACCTTGTCGATGACAGCCGGGAAGTCTTAGTGCACGTGCCAGTAAGGACCAGCGTTCAGGAGCCACAGTCGTCGCCATTGAATCCTTAAATCGATCCGAAGAACCTGACACAAATTCTCGCCGTTGCGTACGTCGTCCGTCCGAGTGTCGCCCTTGCGAGAACTAAAACCCTACCTATCTAAGCCGAGGTACCAGGAATACCCTCCCCGCCACCGGCCGTCGGAGCGGCAGGCGGAGGGGAGGCTAATCCGCGGACTCGCGGGCGAAGATCGAAGGGAAGAAGGCTTTTCTTAGTCGCCTTGCAAGAGGGGAAAGGAAAAGCTTCAGAAATTAATTCTAATTATGTGGTTCTAACTTCAAATAACCAAATATATGATGGAAAAGCAAGAAAATGTAGTACTCCGTTCACAAATATAGGAGGTTCTACTGTTTTTTTGTAAATTGAATATACTAATAATCGTGCATGTGCAACGCACGTGTAACGATAGGAAGAAATATACTCATTCAATCCTATTTAGTAGGTAATTATTAAATAAAACCAATAAAATATAATAATGTTATAAATATATTCATTTCAATCCTATTTAGTAGGTAATTATTAAATAAAACCAATAAAATTTAATAATGTATTAATATAACAGAATACACGTCACGTGCAACTAACAACAATAGTCATACTGTCTTAAAAAACATGACTTGAAATAAATATAGTCATACGAAAATCAATTATCCACAATTGGTTTTTTCCTTTGCTAGTGGCTAGAAATCCGAATCAGTGATTACAGGCTCACAAAGATTAATACTATGTTTTTTTTATGGTGGTGGGGGTAGCCACATTATTGGCTTTGAATTTTTTTATGGAGCCTAATTGTACATCAAGCATTTTTTTCGAGGGTAAGTTCCAATCTATTCATTAATTGTCAAGGTAGTATAAAAACACCAGAAGTAAAACATACATCTTGGTCCGTAGACTATCTAGCGACGACTACTAGCACTGGAGCGAGTCGAAGGCACGCCGTCGTCTTCACCCCTCCCTCATCGGAGCCGGGCAAACCTTTTTTAAGTAGACAATCGAAAAGTTGTCGTGCTAAGGCCCCATAGAACCAGCGCATCAGAACAGCAACCACCACCGATGAAGAGGAGTGTAGATTGAAAGGATCCAACATGTAGACACATGAACATAGACGAACGAAGACAAGATCCACGTGGATCCATCGAAGACAAACGCTAATCGTATCCCGCGAGATTCGCCGGAGACAAATCTCCACATGCTCTCCGACGATGCTAGATACACCGCCGGGTTGGGAACAAGGCAGGGATTTTCCACCCATGTAGTATTTGAAAAACAAAGGCGGCTCTTCACTTCGAAGATAATAAAGTTTCAAGTATCCCAAAAAGATATCATCCTGCTTGACCTCATAAAAACATGTTAAATAATTGAAAATAATTTAATGGGTACTAATTAGTTTAAGAAAACCTTCAAAAAGAGAACATACATAGTATTATTCATTTCAGTTCATATTGAAATATCCACAACATCATATATTTGTGAACAGAGGGAGTACTTCTAAAAAAAGACATGTCATCAAGGGGCAGAGGACGCCACCTTCATGGCATATGTGAACAGAGGGAGTACTTTCTTGAAAAATTTCATCACTTTTTCTTTGCCATCAGTATTTGAGCGACCAACCTCCTCTTGTTTTATCCCCTAATCCTAGGCGGCTAGAGCAAACGTTTTTCTCCATACTTCACCAGCGACCATGTGGATTTGTCTCCCCTCTCCCCGCTGCTCCAGCGACGGATGGCAGGGAGGAGAATCTTGGTGCCTCTGTTCTGGCTAGTAGTTTAGGTTAGGGGTTTGTAGTCCTCGCAAGTGTGGTGCTCGGGCATATGGCAACTCTTCTTCTTCGACGGAGCTCCGGTGTAAATTCCTACCGTCTACTTAGGGCGGTGAGGCTAGGATTCTCGTCATGTGGCGAGATTGGTGTCAGGTACTTCAGATCTACGCAATGGTTTAACGACGACGACTGTGGCTCCAGGGTGCTGGTCTTTAGGGATACGTGCACGCAGATTTCCCGGCAGTCATCGATGAGGTCAAGCCAGCTCCAGTAGGGAAGCAACGACAACGGCGCGTCAGTGGCTCGTTTTGGCGGCAGTAGTGGTCGTTCGATGGTCTCGGAATTTCGTTGTAATTTTTATTATGTTTGTGATGCTTTGTACTTCCAACGACTTTTATAGTAAATCTGATCCTTTTGGCAAAAAATAATAGTAATTTGAGTGACCATATTTTTATTTACATAAATTCGAGTTGAGCCTCTAAAAAAATATTTGAGCTGACCAGGCTAACGGCTCGCCTTAAACAAGCCCATGGACTCTTATTTGCTCTTTATTATGTTGGGCTTAATGGTCTTGGGGCTGTGTTCAGGAGCACGTAAAAAAAAACTTAAAAAAAAAAGGAGCAAGCCTCTGAGTTCGATTCCGGCGAACACAGTACAGGGGGAGAGAGATGGGGAAGAAGGGCAAGGCGGCGGCAAGGGAGCGCCGGGAGGAGCGGCGGCGGGAGGTCACGCTCCTCCGCGCCGTACCCTACGAGCCCCACCAGCGGTGGTGGGACGGCCTCGCGCCGGCGCGCGCCGTGGCGGTGGTGACGGGGGCCAGCCGCGGCATCGGCTACGAGATCTCCCGCCAGCTCGCGCGCCACGGCCTCCACGTCGTCCTCGCCTCGCGCGACGCCTCTCGGGGCAGGGACGCCGCGGAGAGGATCCTCCGCGAGGAGGGCACGAGCGCGGAGTGGCGGCAGCTCGACGTGGCGGACGCCGCGTCGGTGGAGGCCTTCGCCGCCTGGACGGCGCGGACCCACGGCGGCATCCATGTCCTTGTGAGCCGCCATGCTTCTCACCCCCGCTTGCCCCTCGCTCGTACCTAGTACCATGTGATCAGTCAACTGCCATGCTTCCTCTCCTCTGTACTATGAAACACTTCAATTTGGTCTGGACAATTTCATACTCGGCTGTTATTTTAATTTTATTTCATCTCTATCCATCTATCCAGTTGAGTAATGGAGCGGCTGAAAGTAATGGTGCCTAATTGCCCAAGCTGTATTAAAAAGGTCCTACTGTCGTGCATAAATGACTGAATATTTGGCAGAAAAGAAGTTTGGACATGTGCAGTGTAAAAAATGCGTACTGTATTCAATTTCATACACGGTGGCAATTTTAGTTGTCGGTGTTACTCAATTCCATTTCATCTTTATCCATTTGAGTAATGGAGCGACTGAAAATAATGCTGCCTAATTGCCTAAGCTGCATTGAGTTCTGAATATTCATATAAAAAAGATCCTACTATCATGCATAGAAATCTTAATGTTTGGCAGAAAAAAAGTTTGGACATGTGCAGTATAACAATGAGCACTGTATTTTATCTCAAACATGTGAAATGCACGGATATGGTTATAGGTTCTGCACATAGTAAACAGGGTCAAAAGCAATATGTTATGCAATAGGTGGTTAGGTGCTCTGCTGATACTGCCAGATGTTTGTCCGGATATCTTCACTAACCCAGCTACAGGTTAACAATGCAGGTGTAAACTTCAACAGAGGAGCAGATAACTCTGTTGAGTTTGCAGAGCAAGTAATTGAGACAAATTATTTTGGTACAAAGAGGGTGATTGAAGCCATGCTACCATTATTGAAACCTTCTCCACATGGTGGTCGGATAGTGAATGTGAGCTCAAGGCTTGGTAGGGCCGATGGCAGACGCAATGTAAGTTTCATCATTAGTAACTTCTTATTTTTCCCAAAATGACCCATTATGGATGGTCCTTGACTTGTTTTTTCTCTTTTCTAATCCATCAGAGAATTGGTGATGCGAGCCTAAGAGAGCAACTATTAGCTGATGATTGTTTATCTGAGGAATTGATTGATGGGATGGTCACTAAATTCCTTGAACAAGTGAAGCAAAATAGTTGGTCCTCCATTGAGTGGCCTCAGATGTACACGGACTATTCGATCTCGAAACTTGCTGTTAATGTCTATACAAGACTCATGGCAAAGAGGCTATCTGACAGGTCTGAAGGCCAAAAGATTTACATTAACTGTTTCTGTCCTGGCTGGGTAAAAACTGCCATGACTGATTGGGAAGGGAACATTTCGGCTGAAGAAGGTGCTGATACTGGAGTGTGGCTTGCCCTATTGCCCCACGAACAAGCTACAGTTGGGAAGTTCTTTGCCGAGAGACGCGAGATAAGCTTCTGAGGTCACTAGTCTTGTCCATACTTTCGCTCCAGCTAGGCAGCTACAAGTAGAAATTTTCCATAGTTTTGCCCCCAGCTATTAGTAGAGAAAAGCCATGACCCAAGGTTCGTATGTTCAAATTGCTTTGTGTTACTTGCACCTATTGACATAGAAGTGATATGTGCTTACTTTTATCTATGTCCTCTTAAAGGGCATGTGGTTTGCTTTTTATTTTGTACGTTAGCTGAAGAGCAGTAGAACAGAGATGTGTTCACATTCCCTCTGATATTTAATGCAGTAACTGATCCATCTTTCAGAATTGGTGTTCTGATACTCCTTAACATACATTTGACTTTACCTATGTAAACTATGTAGGTGATTGAAGAACAGTAGAACTGAGATGTACTGACATTTGCAGTAACTGATTCATCTTCCGGAATTACTATTCTTATACTTAACGTACATTTGACCGTACCTGTGTACACTATGTAGGTGATTGCTATATGGCTGGAATGGTGGGTCTGCCAGTGGCATGTTCATGAAGAGCGATCCAGATGATGACTGACTCCAGGCGGTCAAAGAGCATAGAGCCTTTACATTCATGGAAGGCCCATGTTCTCTAGTTTTCTCAGTAAATGAAGTGGCTGGAAACAGGGGAATGTTCACCAGGACCACCAGCCCAGAACGGCAGCAGGCAGGCATGGCAAGCTGGACTGCTGAACCAAATATATGATCCGGCTGGATCTCAAGCAGCTCCACTGTCAGATCCTCTCATCATCTTCCATGTGCAGGTGGATTCTTACAATCCTATGGATCGGATCAATGTAACGCTGATGCAGAAGATCGATATGTTTGGGAACCGGTCGGCCTGCCTTGGGAACTCCAGAGGTATGCTTATGGCTATGCCATTCATGCCGGCTTTGGTTTGTTGAAGCGAGTGACGCGTTGTGTTGCTGTCCAAGATATGCATAGCTGCCGATTTTGATGCTTTGGTTGGATCGTGTGATTTGGCATGCACTGTGTAGTAGAGTACCGTTGCATCTTTTTCTTGACCGGGCTCACGTACAACATCACAACTATGCTGTCCGTAGGCGACAATGTATGTGCGTGTCTCGCGAGTCAATAAGATATAGAACTGTTAAATACGAACGTAATCCTGAGAATTACACCCCTGATGATTTTCATGACATTATAGGGAAGAATGTAGTGACAGGTACCCCTGTTTTGCGAATGTTGAGAAATTATATAAGTGTGAATGATAAGATATAGTAAAATAAATAGATTTACAAATCCCTGGCGAATAAACTGTCATATTTCATTGAAAACTGTTACAAAGTTGCATGCGGTTGCACTCGATGCACTAGAGAAGACCCGAGGAGGTAAACCCCATAGGACACTGAATGTCATGCTACATTATATCCCAGTCGGAAGGCTTTGTTCATTGCATAGCTGACACAATGTATTACTCTCTAGTGCCAGAGGAAATCCACATCGACTCCAGCATACGCTGCATAGGATGGAGAAATTCGTTGTGGCACGCAGGGACGGAGGCACACAGATTTCAGACCGGACAATTGGGTTGTGATTGCAATTGTTGGTTGGCATCCAGCTGGTGTTTTCAGGCATTTCCGCGCGACACGGAAACAATGTCTGAGTACCTCAGTACCATGTAGCATTTGGGTATGTAGATAGACAGGAATAAAAAGCGCGTAGAGCATTTGAGTATGTAGTTTGATTAGCCATCTTGGGCCATGCCCATGCCTGAGCATCATATGTAGTTGTAGAAGACTATAGGATGCAACTCAATTGTATTCATCGGAGTCTGTTATAATATATACAGGTGATGCCTTGCGTGACAAGCCAACTAACCTTACAATATCTCTAGGAGTTAACCTACACAAGGCTAGAGATGATAGGAGAATCAATCGGTAATAAATACAGATATGTCACGGTTCAACACCCCCCGCAGTCGAAGCGTCGGCATCGGCAATGCAAAGACTGGAACGAAACTCCTGGAATGCAGCAGTTGGCAACCCCTTGGTCATGATGTCCGCGAACTGTTGGGTAGTCGGTACGTGAAGAACACAAAGCTGACCCAACTGAACCTTCTCGCGCACAAAGTGAACATCCAGCTCAATGTGTTTGGTGCGCTTGTGCTGCACCGGGTTAGCCGTGAGGTAGGTGGCCGACACGTTATCACAGAAGACCACCGTAGCCTTCGGAAGAGAAATCCGAAGCTCACCAAGGAGGTGGCGAAGCCAACAGGTCTCAGCGACCACGTTGGCAACAGCCCGGTACTCAGCCTCAGCACTCGAACGGGAGACAGTAGGCTGCCGTTTAGAGGACCATGAGACAAGAGAGTCACCGAAGAAGACACAATAGCCAGACGTGGAACGTCGGGTGTCAGGACAGCCAGCCCAATCCGCGTCAGTGTAAGCAATGAGCTCAGTCGAGGCGGAGGCGCGGACCGTAGGTCGGCGTGCCGCAAATGTACCGAAGAATGCGCTTAACCAGAGACCAGTGAACATCACGGGGCGAGTGCATGTGCAAGCAAACTTGCTGCACCGCAAACTGGATGTCTGGTCTGGTGAGCGTAAGGTACTGAAGAGCACCAACAATGCTGCGGTAGAGGGCGGCGTCAGTAGCGGGCTGTGCAGCTGTGGCAGAGAGCTTTGGCTTGGCCTCAGCAGGCGTGGCGACCGGCTTGCAGTCGGTCATGCCAGCACGGTCCAGGAGGTCAAGAGCATACTGCCCCTGATGAAGGAAGAACCCAGAGGCATCGCGTCGCACATTAATGCCGAGGAAGAAGTGCAACGGGCCTAGGTCCTTCAATCGAAACTCAGAGCCAAGACGACCGATGATGTTGCGAAGCAGATCCTCTCGGGAGGCAGTGATGACAATATCATTGACGTACAGCAGGAGCATGACCACATGATCAGACCAATGGAGCACGAACAACGATGTGTCAGACGTGGTGCTACGAAACCCGAGAAGGCCGAGAAACGCCGCGATGCGCTGGTAACACGCGCGCGGAGCCTGTTTGAGGCCGTATAACGACCGTGACAATAGGCAGACGTCATCCGGACGCTGAGGGTCAACAAACCCAGCCGGCTGCTGACAGAGAACCCGCTCCTGAAGATGTCCGTACAAGAAAGCGTTGTTGATGTCGAGCTGATGTACGGGCCAGCGACGAGAGGCGGCCAGCTGGAGGACAACACGGATCATGGCGGGTTTGCCAACCGGAGAAAAAGTCTCGGAGAAGTCAACACCGGCACGCTGTGCAAAACCACGGACAACCCAGCGAGCCTTGTACCTGTCGAGAGAACCGTCCGGAAGGAGTTTATGATGAAAGACCCACTTGCCGGAGATGACGTTCGCCCCGGGAGGACGAGGAACGAGGGTCCAAGTCCGATTGGCGACAAGAGCATCATACTCAGTGCGCATGGCGGCGGTCCAATGCGGATCACTCAACGCAGAACGCACCGAGCGCGGAACTGGAGAGATGGTCGTGACGCTGAGGTTGTGGTAGCGCGGGTTCGGCTTATGCACCCCGGCCTTGGCACGCGTCACCATGGAATGATGAGGCGGCAGGCGTGGACCGTGGCGAGGAGCCACAACCGGCGGCTCAGATGACGAGGAAGAAGCGGGCGAGGCCGAAGGTGTAGCCGAAGAGGCACCGGAGGGCCGGGCGGCGACGAAGGCGTCGATGGGGCCGAGAAGGCCGGCTCCTCCTGAGCCAGCGAGGGGGCCAGCGACGCCATCGGGAGCCCAGCCGAGGGCGACGCCATGGTCGGCGACGAGACCGAAGAGGCCCCTGAGGGCCCGGCTGGGGGCGAGGACGGGAGCACCGCCAGACCTGGGGAGGCCGGCTCCTCCTGAGCCGGGGAGTGAGAGGCCGGCGACGCCTGGGAAGCGGGATCCTCCTGAGCCAGCGAAGGGGACGCCGAGGGTGGCGGGGCCGCGACCAAGGACGAAGAGTCCGACGGGGTCGCAGGCGCGCCCAAGCGACGTGGCGGAGGGAGCGCAAGGGCTCCACGACTCCGTCGAGGGGGAGCATCCGGAGACGGCGAGGAACCCGTCGATGCCTGCTAAAAAGGAAAAACAACCTCATCAAAATAAACGTGCCGGGACACGAGCACACGATGCGACACTGGGTCATAGCAGCGGAAGCCTTTGGTGTTAGATTGGTATCCAAGAAAGACACAGGCAAGGCGCCAGCTTATGTGGTGTCGTGGCTGTGATGTTAGGATAACAAAGGCAACCGAAAACATGAAGATCATCATATGACGGAGGTGACCCGAATAGGAGATGATGAGGAGTGTAGTTCCACCAGGGTTTGCAAGGCCGGATGTTGAGAAGAAGTGTGGCGGTGGCAAGAGCATCGGGCCAAAACCGGTCAGGCATGTGTGCATGGAAGAGCAAAGCGCGGACACTCTCATTGAGCGTGCGAAGAACACGTTCGGCACGACCGTTTTGCTGTGATGTATATGGACATGTGAAGCGAAAAATGGTGCCATGAGTGGATAAAAGAGTGCGAATAGAAAGGTTATCAAATTCTTTTCCGTTGTCCGTTTGGAGATGGGCAATGGTGCGATGAAAATGGGTGGCAACATATGCGTAAAAAGCATGGAGAGTCAAGGCGACGTCGGATTTGCGGCGTAACGGAAAAGTTCAAGTGAAGTGAGAAAAATCATCTAAAATCATGAGGTAATATGAGAGATCCGAATTGCTAGGCACGGGAGATGTCCAAACATCACAGTGAATAACATCAAAGGGAAAAGTGGCAATTGATGATGAAGATGAAAACGGCAAACGAACGTGTTTTCCTACGCGATAGGCATGACAAGTGTGTGCCTACGATTTATTACATGAAAACGGAAAAGTCCGCAAAACTTTATGAAGAGCGTCGGTGCTGGGATGACCAAGACGAGCATGCCAGAGGGAGACATCGGCGTGAAGGGCGACAGGACCGCTGCTCGTCGTTGGACCGCATGGATAGAGGTCGCCGGGAGAATCACATCGGTGCAGAACCTTCCGGGAGTGAGCATCCTTAACAGAAATACCATGTTTGTCAAACTCAACCGTAACAGGGTGTTCACGAGCAAGAGTACGAATGGAACATAAATTTTTGATCAAGGACGGAGACACAAGAACATTGTTAAGAGGTAATGATGATGATGGGAGGGGGAGGGATGACGCGCCGTGGTGGGTGATGGGAAGGGTGGAACCATCACCGACGACGATGCGAGAGAAGAAGGGGTACGGAGAGGCAGGAGAGAGGATACCGGGATGAGATGCCATATGAGCAGCGGCGCCCGTGTCCATGTACCAGTCCCTTCGCCGGTGTAGTTACTTGGGGAAGGGGCGGCGTGGAGAGCGGCGAGGAGCGCCGGGTCATAGGAGAAGCCGCCAGGTGCGGCACCATAGGGGGGGCGTCATGGCGCCGCCGTAGGCTGTGGGCCCACCGTACGCCGAAGGGCCGCCGGGGCCGGAACCACCCAGCGCGGCCAGGAGAGCCTGATGAGTGGCCGGGCGAGGGCCAAGGAGGCCCGGAGCGGGTGCCCGGGGGAGGGGCATGGAGTAGGCGTGAACCACCCCGGTCCGGGGGTTGTACCCCGTCAGCCAAGGCAGCGGCGCCGTGGCCGAGGCAGCGGCAGGCGTGGCGGCCTGGCGGGGCTGGGAGCCCAGGTTGCGGGCCTGATGACTCACAAGTATAGGGGATCAATCGTAGTCCTTTCGATAAGTAAGAGTATCGAACCCAACGAGGAGCAGAAGGAAATGACAATCGGTTTTTAGCAAGGCAATGTCTACAAGCACTGAAATTATAAGTAACGAGTAGGTTGGTAGCAAGATAATTTGTAACGAGCAAGTAACGGTAATAGTAACAAAAGTGCAGCAAGGTAGCCCAATCCTCTTGAGGCAAAGGACAGGCCAAAATGGTCTCTTATGATAAGCAAAGCGTTCTTTAGGGTACACGGGAATTTCATCTAGTCACTTTCATCATGTTGATTTGATTTGTGTTCACTACTTTGATAATTTGATATGTGGATGGACCGGTTCTTAGGTGATGTTCTTACTTGAACAAACCTCCTACTTATGATTAACCCCCTCGCAAGCATCCGCAACTACGAGAAAAGTATTAAGAATAAATCTAACCATAGCATTAAACTTTTGGATCCAAATCAGTCCCTTATGGAATAGCGCATAAACTAGGGTTTAAGCTTCTGTTACTCTCGTAACCAATCATCTAATAACTACTCCACAATGCATTCCCTTAGGCCCAAAATATGGTGAAGTGCCATGTAGTCGACGTTCACATGACACCACTAAGGGAATTACAACATACATATCATCAAAATATCGAACACATATCAAGTTCACATGATTACTTGCAACAAGATTTCTCCCGTGACCTCAAGAACAAAAGTAATTACTCACTAATGATAATCATGCTCAAGATCAGAGGGGTATTAAATAGCATAATGGGTCTGAACATATAATCTTCCACCAAATAAACCATATAGTAATCAACTACAAGATGTAATCAACACTACTGGTCACCCACAAGTACCAATCAATAGTTCCAATACAAAGATTGAACACAAGAGATGAACTAGGGTTTGAGAGGAGATGGTGTTGTTGAAGATGTTGATGGAGATTGCCCTCCCCAAGATGGGAGAGTTGTTGGTGATGATGATGACGATGATTTCCCCGTCCGGGAGGGAAGTTCCTCCGGCGGAATCGCTCTGCCGAAGGGCAAAAGTGCTCCTGCCCAAGTTCCGCCTCGAGACGGCGGTGCTTCGTCCCGAAAGTCCTGCCCTTATTTTTTCTAGGTCAAAATGACTTATATACCAGAAGAGGGGCACCGGAGGTGGGCCGAGGAGGGCACAACCCACCAGGGCGCGCCTGGGCTCCCTGGCGCGCCCAGGTGGGTTGTGCCCACTTGGTGGGCCCCCTCTAGTAGTTATTTGCTCCAATAATTCTTATTTATTCCATAAAAATTCCTCGTGAAGTTTCAGCTCATTTGGAGTTGTGAAGAATAGGTAGCCTGACGTAGCTTTTTCAGGTCTAGATTTCCAGCTGCCGGAATTCTCCGTCTTTGTGTGAACCTTGCATATTATGAGAGAAAAGACATTAGAATTACTCCAAAAACCATTATTATGCATAAAAAACATCATAAATAACAGTAGGAAAACATGATGCAAAATGGACGTATCAACTCCCCCAAGCTTAGACCTCGCTTGTCCTCAAGCGAAAACCGAAATCGAAAAACATGTCCACATTCTTAGAGAGAGAGGTGTCGATAAAAATAAAATACGGACATAGAAGCATCATGTATATTATTATAACAACAACCAACTTTAATGTAAAACTTTATCATAGAACTTTTATCATATAACTTCTCATGAACAAGTAACAATTCATCACAACATCGAAGTATAAAGCATAAACTCTGTTGAAAACCAACAAACTATGTTCTCAGTCAACTTTGCAACTACAATTCATCATCTTTTCAGGAAAGGTCACGTATCGGAGCCTTTTTGGCAAGCCCACATACTCAACCATCATATAGTCTTCTATGATTGCTAACACTCACCGCAGACACATGAGCAAAACGTTTCAACCGGACACATAGAAAGATAGGGGCTTAAAGTTTTGCCTCCCAACATACTCACCTCGAGGGTGATGTCAACAATAATAACTCATGCTACTCATATCCAACTGGATATATGTGCCTAGATCTTTCCTCACCACATGATGCTTGCCAAAAGAGAAAATAAAAAGGAATAGAGAGAAGAATTTTGACTCTTGCATAAAAGTAAAAGATGGGCCCTTCGCAGAGGGAAGCAGAGGTTGCCATACGCTTATTTATTTGTATGCTCAATCTCTTAGTGCAAAAGAACATCATGTTATATTGCCCCTTGTGATAGCAACCTTTATTATGCAGTCTGTCGCTTTTATTTTTTTAGAAGTTTGTACAACGCTCAATTTTCTCTTACACTAAATGATCCAACACTTTTAGAAGCAATTTTTATTGCCTTTTTGCACCGATGACAACTTACTTGAAGGATCTTACTCAATCCATAGGTAGGTATGGTGGACTCTCAAAATAAGATTTGGGTTTAAAGGTTTTTGGATGCACAAGTAGTATCTCTACTTAGTGCGGAATTTTTGGCTAGTAAAGATGGGGGCAAGCACCACATGTTAAAGGATCTATGACAATATAACTTCTATGTGAATATGAACAAACATAAATCATTACGTTGTCTTCCTTGTCCAACGTCAACAATTTTGGCATATAATATTTTGATGGGGGCTCACAATCACAAAAGATGTCCAGGATAGTGTATTTGCATGTGAATCTTCTCTTCCCTTATTAATTCTTTCATGAATTGCATCATTGACCAATGCTATGTTTGTCAATCTCCAATAAAATTTTCTACTTATACTCTTTCTTATGTGATGTCATTACTTACCATAAAATTAGCATATGATCTTTTTCATTTATTTCCTTTCTTTTTATTGAACATGAAAGTAAAGAAAACAAAACTCAAACTAGACTTTATTATATATCTCTTGCACACGATTACAAAGATAGAGCACTAAGCAAACACTCGAAAAGAAATGATCGAACTAAACTTTTATTCATCTAAAGCAAAAGATAACTATGGATCGAACTAAGATAAGTAAAGGCAAAAGATAGTGGAGGTGATACGATACCGGGGCACCTCCCCCAAGCTTGGCACAAGCCAAGGGGAGTGCCCATACCCGATACTCAATTTTCCTTTGGTGATGAACAAGGAGGTGGTGGTGATGAAGTAGTGGCCCTCTCCAACAGCTTCTCCAATCTACGGATGATGCTCCGGAGGGCAATGATGTGCTCTTGTAATAGAATATTTTCACGGGTGAGATATTTATTTTGCACACGAGCCGTTTCGATGATCCGAAAGGCTTCAATCTCAGTGGGGGTAAGATGATCATAGTAAGGTTTAAGGATATCTTCTTCTTCCTCCTCGGCAGTCAAAGCTTGCTCGACCACCGGCGCTTGATCTCTGGTGGCCTCCTTGCTCTTGTCCCCTTTGATGACTTCTTCAGGCTCTTCTCTATTCAACTCGATCTTCATCAACCAAGCATCCTCTTCCATGTTGTTGGAGGAGGAAGAAGACATGATGCCTGGCTTAACAGATCTGACCGAAAACAGCAAGAAAAGAAAACAGAAGATTTCTCCGCGATACGGTGGTCAATAGGTTCGGGGGGTATATAAAGATTTTTTTATCTTGGGAAACAAGCAAACGGAAGAAAAACGGAGTCCAGAAGGTACCCGAGGTGGGCACAACCCACCTGGGCGCGCCTGGCAAGCCAGGCGGTGTCGTGGTTCTAAGTCTGATAGTAGAATGGGGGGTAGGTATGAGGAGGCAAGTTCCTAGCTACGGTGAGGTTGTGCACGCAAGATTTACGAGTTCAGGCCCTTCTCGGAGGAAGTAACAGCCCTATGTCTCGGTGCCCGGAGGCTCGGTCGATTGACTTATGCGTGAAGTTACAGGGGGTGCGAACCCTTGTGCCTGAGGAGGGGGTGGCTTATATAGAGTGCGCCAAGACCCCAACCGTCCCACGTTACAAGGGTTTCAATGTCTATAAAGACAGGACGTTACTGATAACGCCAGCAATAAAGGCAAATAAATGATCATTAAGACTACGGAGTGAACGCCTGACCCTTGCCACCCTGGGTGACCTTAGATCTTCTGTCTTCCGAGTGGTTTCTGGTGCGGTCGAGTGAGTACACCCCGGTCGAATGTAATTGGGTTATCCGAGTGAACTGTTGGTCGAGTGGGTTGCACCCTGTGGTGATTTCAGTCGGTAGATGGTGCTATCCTTTGAATGTCCTTGGCCTTAGGGCAGTGTCCTCGGGTAAGGGTGTCTAGGTCAGGCCTATTACCCTACCCTAGGTACATGTCTTCGTCATTAGCCCCCGAATGGATCTGGGTCCGAGTGGAGAAGGGGTTGAAGATGGTTCCGACCCGATTTATATGCTTCAGAGGCATCCTAACCGGGCTGGCGATCTTTGTAAAAACTTCAACTTCACTTTCAGTCGCCTGGGTCCATTCAGAGGTCGTCGAGTGATTTTTGCTGATAAGCTCTGAGTGTTGGTATGGTATAAGATCCTCGGCGCGATTGGTCATGCTGCTGCTTTCCGGATCTCACGGGATTCGAAATTTGGAGAAGAGCGCGGGACGGAGAGCGCCGCAGTAGACGGAGCGGGTTAGGCAGGGATGCCTCGATTCTCGTGCCACCTTTTTCGCCACGTATCCAGCGCGCGACTGTTGCGGGATTTGACTGGATTGCCGGGGCCCACTAGTCAGCCACTCGGGAGCAGGTCCATATAAGGCGTCGGGATCGATGAGCCCGGTACTGTGCTCCCCATCTCCTTCCTCCCCTCCTGTTTCACCACCACATTCGCCGCCACCTTCGACGCCGCCGCCCTGCCCGAGCGCAGCCTGCCGCGATGGGGAAGGAGAAGACGACGGCCTTGGAGCGTGCGAAGAAAGCGACGGCGGCAGCGAAGGGCAAGAAGACGAGTCGGGGTGGCTCATCGTCGAGATCCGGCCTGCCGCTCGGCTGGATCCAGGGCGATTGGATTCGCTCCACGATTCAGCAAGAAGATATGGAGGATCTGGTCGAGGGGGGCTTGATCGACTATGGGTCCTGGAGGCTGCCAGGTGATGAGACCGAGCCGCAGCCGCAGGAGGGTGAGTGCGTCCTCCTCGCGACCCACGTCGACTGTGGTTTTTCTCTGCCCCCTCATCCTTTTTTCCGAGGTTTTCTGAACTTTTTCGGGGCCCAACTTCATCACTTTTCTCTGAACACCATCACATACCTTGCTGCATTTGTCTCCATGTGTGAGAATTTCTTGGGTTGTCGACCGCATTGGGGTCTCTTCAAACACATCTTCACCTACCGCTCACAGTTTGTGAAAAAGGCCAATCCGAGTGATGAGAGGACGCACGTGATTCAGATGTGCAGAGGTCTAGGGATCCAGATGAGAGGCAAAAGCACTTTTCCACCTATGACTCTTCCCGATTCGGTCAGAGGGTGGCAGTCGACCTGGTTTTATTGTAAGGACAAACCAACTCATGGTCAGTCGACTGGCCTTCCTCCCTTTACCATGGGGCGAATTGAAAAGCCCTCTTCCTTGAAAGTGACTCCAGAAGAAAAGGCGGAGGTGAACATGTTGGTTGACCGCGTAATCCAACTCGTCCGCGATGGCGTGACCGGCATGGATTTGCTAGAGGTGTTTCTCACTCGCCGCATCTAGCCGCTCCAGGCCCGCGATCATCCTATGTGGATGTATTCGGGCGCCGATGATTCTGCTCGGATCCACCCGGAGGAAGTTGCCAAGGAGACGGTGGCGCGGTGGCTGCAGAGCATTACCGGCAACAAAGACAACCCCAGGGGGTCTAGGAGAATTCTGCCACTCGGCACTGATAACGAACCAGACAAGGTCAGACCTTCGATGTCGAGTGACTTTTACTCTAATTTGTAAACTGTCTTTGGAACCGACTGATGCTTGTTTGATTCTTTGCTTCGCAGATATATACTGAGATGTACTCGATGCCCAACGGGGAGCAGATCCAGGAAGGCGAAGAGAGCGGAGGCGACAGTGGCGACTGGAACTCTGATGGGGAGAGTGATGAAGAGCACGAAGACTCGAGCAGCGACGAGGAGGTCGATTCTCCACCTTGCACGGAAAAGCGTTCCAAGCACAAGCACGACCCAGCAAGTATCCGGGGCAAGGTGGCAGCACCGACTGGACAGACTTCAAAGCGCACTCGGACATCCTCTCCGGTGCTGACTGAGAAGGCTTCGAAGCAGCTCAAGACCACGCCGTCAAAGCCACGGAAGGCTTTGCCCAAGATCAAGGTTGACGTTCCTGTCGCCTCTGCGTAAGCGTTTCGTTTTCGCCCTTTGTTTGAAGAATCTTATATCAGTAGTCGACCCATTCACTTGCTTGACCGAGTGAACCTTGAGATTTGCAGTGCTGCTACCTCCGGGACTTCTGCTTACCAAGATGATGGTGACGAGGAGATGGAGGACGCGGTCACCTCCAAAGCGAGTATGACCCCTGTTATCTCATCTTTTCTTTGCTAGCCAATTCTACAGTAGACTGAACTCTTGTGGTCGATTCTTTTGCAGCTCCGCGAGATGTTATTGAACTTCAAGACGATGATGAAAATGAGCCACAAGAACTCGTGGGTAGGAGGAGCAGGGCCTCAGTCAAGAAGGTACCAGCTAGCAAGACGCCCCAGTCGACGCCGGCGATGGAACCAGCTATCCAGCAATCCGGGGATTTCAACCGTGCCTCCGTTACTTTTGCGATTCCCTTGTCGAGTGTTCGTCCTTCATCGTCGACTGTGCGGGCCCTTCCTCCGTCTGTCCAACTTCATGCCTCAAGCTCTCAAGCTACTGCAACTGATACACCGACTGCACCTCCCACCGCCCATCAAGTCCCAGAAGACCAAGTGAGTGCTGCCAAGGAGGCTATACGCCAGGCTGGCGTTTTGATGGAGCAGATGAAGGTGGTGCGCGAGGCCAGTCAAGCTGCCTATGATGCCAGCTCAGCACTTTAGGCCAATGTCCAGGTTAGCTTACTTCCGACTGAACTCCATCTTGACGCTTGTTCTGTTGGGATATGATATTTAGAAACTGCTGCTTTATCCACAAGATGTCCGTGGATGAGCGTTTTGGAACCTTAATTGCCCAACTATTGTCAGTTTGCACACCCAGTGGGTGTTTTAATTTCTATTGAGTAGTTTTTCCACTTGAGTCGACTAGGTTGTGCTGATCGAATCTCTGAACCAGTGGGGGCACGCTGAGTGCACCCACTGGGTGTAGTCCCCGAGACCGCCGTCGAATGTTTGATTCGGTGGGGGTCTTTTAACAGATCTTTTCCACTCGGGCTGGGCAGATCATGCCGAGTGGAACCTTTACCAGTGGGGGCACGCTGAGTGCACTCACTGGGTGTAGTCCCCGAGACCGTAGTCGACTGCGGGCAGTCGGCTATGGTCTGAGTTTTTTTTTCGACTGGACGGACCAAGTCGATTGAAAGAGTCGGACCAGTGGGGGCACGCTGAGTGCACCCACTGGGTGTAGTCCCCGAGACTATTGGCGAATGTTTGATTCGGCAGTAGTCTTTGTGTCTGCCAACTGACTATCTTCTGAACACAGAAATCTTGTGATCTTGGAGCCCGGTTTGCCGACTTGGAGAAGAAGCAAACCCAGCTCAATCTTGACCTGGAGTTGGCTCGAAACAACTTGCAGAAGGCTAAGGATGACGCTGCTGGTAAGGAAAGCTTGTCGACCGGTTCTCTTGCCACCTTTTCTCCTCCTTTTTCTGATTCGAATGTTATTCTTTCTAGAAACAATGAGACAAGCTTTGGAGAAGAAGGACCTTGACCTTGCGGTTGCGAAGAAAACCGCCGAAGACAAAGCGGCGCTTGCCGACCAAAAGATGGCCTCAGTCGGACAGCTGGAGGGAGAGAATGCCAAGCTGAAGGCTGCTCTTGACGAATCCAACAAAGAAGTGACTCGTCTGAAGAAGGACAAGCGAACCCTCACCGACAAAGTAGAAGACATCACCCGCAGGAGGGACGAGCTGGAGAACTACCTGGGAGGACTCGCCAAAAAATTATTCCTCATGCTTGAAGGTACTTTTCTCTGTGCAATTGGTTTGCTTTCGTCGACTCATCATACCGCTGTCGACTCATTATTTCTCTGCGAGTGCAGAATTCTGTCAAGACTTCGAGGAAGAAACTGGGCGAGTCGAGATGAACTTGGACCCTATCAACTCCCCTGTCAAAGATGAAGCAGCCATGAATGTGCTCCGACTGGAGTCTCGCCTCGCCAGTGCCTTGGAATATCTTGCTCGACTCAAGGTTGCAGTTTCGCGGATCGACACAGCGCTCTGGCCAGGGGACACGCTCCGAAACGACCTCGAGTCTCTGATGACTCGACTTAACGAGATTCCTGGCCGAGTGCAGGAGTGGAAGAAGTCTGCTGCTCGATGCGGTAGTGACGTAGCTTTATCCCTGGTTCGCGTCCACTGCAGGGAAGCCAGAGAAGGGAAGCTAGCGGCAATCAAGGTCACCAACACCAAGAAACTCGACTTCCAGTCTTTCATGGAGACCTTCATTGCTGCTGCTACTCGAATCGCAGATGGAATTGACCTGGACGAGTTTGTCGAGCCTGCCAGCCCCTCTGCGGAGTGAATGAAACTTTTATGATCTGATTCAATTTGCCTCGGTATGCCGAGTGATTCTGTAATCGTAAAACTCCTTTCGGGCCTGATGCCCGAGTACTTTGAGCTCCTTCGTCCGAACTTTTATGATCCGGTTCAATTTGCCTCGGTATGCCGAGTGATTTTGTAACCGTAAAACTTCCTCGGGCCTGATGCCCGAGTACTTTTAAGCTCCTTCGTCCGAAATTTGTTTGCACTTAAATATGCTTGTTTTTATTTCCGATTGGAACTTGTATCTTCACTCGGAACAAACGCAGTTCTGAGGATAGGATCGCGGACGACCTGCACCTCGTCGTCCTTGCAGATCAGGACGGAGCATGTTTTACACATAAGCGAGTACAAGACTGCAGCTAAGCCTCCGAGTGAGAGGGTTGCTCATCACTCGGTAGGATTTTTTAAACTTAGGTGAGTACAGGACTGCAGCTAAGCCTCCGAGTGAGAGGGTTGCTCATCACTCGGTAGGATTTTTTAAACTTAGGCCAGTACAGGACTGCAGCTAAGCCCCCGAGTGAGAGGGTTGCTCATCACTCGGTAGGATTTTTTAAACTTAGGCGTACAGGACTGCAGCTAAGCCCCCGAGTGAGAGGGTTTGCTCATCACTCGGTAGGATTTTTTAAACTTAGGCGATACAGGACTGCAGCTAAGCCTCCGATTGAGAGGGTTGCTCATCACTCGGTAGGATTTTTTAAACTTAGGCGAGTACAGGACTATAGCTAAGCCTCCGAGTGAGAGGGTTGCTCATCACTCGGTAATTTTCTTAAACTTAGCGAGTACAGGACTAAGCTAGCCTCCGAGTAAGAGGGTTGCTCATCACTCGGTAGGATTTCTTTAAACTTAGGCGAGTACAGGACTGCAGCTAAGCCCCGATGAGAGGTTTGCTCATCACTCGGTAGGATTTCTTTAAACTTAGGCAGTACAGGACTGCAGCTAAGCCCCCGAGTGAGAGGGTTGCTCTCACTCGGTAGGATTTTTTTAAACTTAGGCGAGTAAGACTGCAGCTAAGCCCCCGAGTGAGAGGGTTGCTCCTCACTTGGTAGGATTTTTTTAAACTTAGGCGAGTACAGGACTGCAGCTAAGCCCCCGAGTGAGAGGGTTGCCACCACTCGGTAGGATTTTTTAAACTTAGGCGAGTACAGGACTGCAGCTAAGCCCCCGAGTGAGAGGGTTGCTCACCACTCGGTAGATTTTTTTTAAACTTAGGCGAGTACAGGACTGCATTAACCCCCCCCGAGTGAGAGGGTTGCTCATCACTCGGTAGGATTTTTTTAAACTTAGCGATAGACTGCAGCTAAGCCCCCGAGTGAGAGGGTTGCTCTCACTCGGTAGGATTTTTTTTTAAACTTAGGCGTTACAGGACTGCAGCTAAGCCCCCGAGTGAGAGGGTTGCTCCTCACTGGTAGGATTTTTTAAACTTAGGAGTACAGGACTGCTAAGCCCCAGTGAGAGGGTTGCTCACCACTCAGTAGGATTTTTTAAACTTAGGCGAGTACAGGATCAGCTAAGCCCCCGAGGTGAGAGGGTTGCTCACCACTCGGTAGGATTTTTTTAAACTTAGGCGAGTATAGGACTGCAGCTAAGCCCCCGAGTGAGAGGGTTGCTCACCACTCGGTAGGATTTTACAAACTTAGGCGAATCGGATTCGCGGCTAAGCCACCCACTGGGGGATTTTGGACACATGTATTAGTAACAACAATCATTTAGGAGACTGTAAAACCATGTCTTTGATACATGAACTGAAAGGTACTCTTTGTTACATCTCATTAGTCTGAACACTTAAGTATAAAAACGGCGGAGTAGCTCCGCATTCCAAGCGCGTGGCTCGTCTTTATTATGCTCCACATTGTAGAGGTGATACGCTCCGTTGTGGAGCACCTTGGTGACGATGAAGGGACCTTCCCAAGCGGGGGCAAGTTTGTGAGGCCGTTGCTGGTCCACTCGGAGCACAAGGTCCCCTTCCTGAAATGCTCGACCCTTCACATTTCTGGCATATAATCGACGAAGGTCTTGCTGATAAATGGTCGATCGGATCAACGCCATCTCTCTTTCTTCTTCCAGAAGATCAACAGCATCTTCTCGAGCTCGTTCTGCTTCAGCTTCTGAAAAAAGTTCTACTCGGGGTGCATTGTGAAGCAAGTCACTCGGCAGCACAGCCTCAGCCCCATAGACCATGAAGAAGGGGGTTCGACCAGTCGACCGATTTGGTGTTGTTCTTAATCCCCAAAGGACTGACGGTAGCTCATCTACCCAAGCGCATGCCGCATGTTTGAGGTCGCGCATCAATCGAGGTTTCAGACCTTTGAGAATCAAACCGTTCGCTCTTTCTGCCTGTCCATTCGACTGAGGGTGGGCGACTGAAGCATAGTCGACCCGAGTACCTTGGGATGCACAGAAAGCTCGAAACTCATCAGAATCAAAGTTCGACCCATTATCTGTGATGATGCTGTGTGGGACTCCATATCTAAATGTTAACCCTCTGATGAAGCTGACCGCAGTACTTGCATCCAGGTTTTTGACAGGTTTAGCTTCGATCCACTTGGTGAACTTGTCGACTGCTACAAGCACATGGGTGAAACCACTCCTGCCAGTCTTCAGAGGTCCCACCATATCCAAACCCCAAACAACGAATGGCCAGACGAGTGGAATGGTCTTCAGGGCTGAAGCGGGTTTGTGGGACATGTTGGAGTAGAACTGACAGCCTTCACATTTGTCAATTATCTCCTTTGCCATCTCATTTGCCCGTGGCCAATAAAACCCTGCTCGATACGCCTTGGCCACGATGGCCCGAGAAGACGCATGGTGACCGCAGGTTCCCGAGTGAATATCATCGAGGATCATTCGGCCTTCTTCCGGAGTGATGCATTTCTGAACGACCCCAGTGACACTTTCTCTATAGAGTTGCTCCCCCATTACTGTGAAGGCTTTGGATCGACGGACAATCTGGCGAGCCTCTTCTTCATCCTCTGGAAGCTCTTTCCTGAGAATATATGCAATGTACGGCACTGTCCAATCTGGAATAACAATCAAAACTTCCATGATCAAGTCGACTACAGCTGGGATTTCAACTTCAGTCGGATCAGTGGAACTTTTAGGCTGTGGGGGCTCTTCTGTGAAGGGATCTTCTTGAACTGACGGTGCGTGAATATGCTCCAAAAACACATTGCTGGGAATAGGCTCCCGCTTGGATCCTATCTTCGCCAAGTCATCAGCTGCTTGATTCTTCAGTCGGGGTATATGGTGGAGCTCTAGCCCCTCAAACTTCTTTTCTAACTTTCTCACCGCATTGCAATAACCAGTCATAGCTTGGCTCCTGACGTCCCACTCCTTCATCACTTGATTAACCACTAAATCTGAGTCACCGTAAACCATTAGGCGGCGGACGCCGAGTGAAATGGCCATACGCAACCCATACAAGAGTGCCTCATATTCAGCTTCATTGTTGGAGGAATCAAAGTGAATCTGGAGAACATATCTGAGGTTGTCGCCTCGTGGAGATACCAGGACCACTCCAGTGCCTGAACCATTCAACATCTTGGACCCGTCGAAGAACATAGTCCAATGTTCCGACTGTATCCGGGTCGGTAACTGTTGTTCAATCCACTCAACGAGGAAATCTGCTATCGCTTGAGACTTGATCGCTTTCTTTGCCTCGAACTTGATATCCAGCGGAAGGAGTTCAATCGCCCACTTTGCCACTCGGCCAGTTGCATCTCTGTTGTTTAGAATTTCTGACAACGGAGCGTCACTGATGACTATAATCGAATGATCTAAGAAGTAATGTGCAACCTTCTTCGTGGTCAAGTAGATTCCATAGACAAGCTTCTGATAATGTGGATATCTCTGCTTGGATGGAGTTAAGACTTCAGAAATATAGTATACTGGGCGTTGAACCTTGTAAGTTTTTCCTTCTTCTTCCCGCTCGACCGTGAGTACTGTACTAACAACCTGTCCAGTGGCTGCTATATAAAGCAGTAAAGGCTCTTTGCTGATTGGAGCAGCAAGCACCGGCTGGGTGGAAAGCAGGGCTTTGAGCTCTGCAAACGCTGCGTCAGCTTCAGGAGTCCACTCGAACTTATCAGATTTCTTCATTAGTCGGTAAAGAGGCAATGCCTTTTCACCGAGGTGAGAGATGAATCGACTCAAAGCGGCCAAACAACCAGTAAGCTTCTGAACGTCGTGTACACGCACAGGGCGTTTCATTCGGAGGATTGCACCAACTTTCTCTGGGTTTGCATCGATCCCACGTTCGGAAACGAGGAAACTGAGTAACTTTCCACCTAGAACTCCAAATGTACACTTCGACGGATTAAGCTTGATATCATATCTTCTCAAATTGGCAAAGGTTTCAGCAAGGTCAGTCAGCAGGTCGGAACCTTTGCGCGACTTAACCACGATGTCATCCATGTATGCTTCCACATTCCGACTGATTTGAGTTAGCAGGCACTTCTGTATCATGCGCATGAATGTGGCACCAGCATTCTTGAGATCAAAGGGCATGGTGACATAGCAAAAGCACCCGAATGGGGTGATAAAAGCTGTTTTTATTTCATCAGGTCCATACAGTCGGATCTGATGGTACCCGGAATATGCATCCAGGAAGGACAATCGCTCACATCCCGCAGTCGAGTCGACTATCTGATCGATGCGGGGGAGAGGAAAATGGTCTTTCGGGCAGGCCCGGTTGATATGCTTGAAATCAATGCACATATGGAGTGAATCGTCCTTCTTGGGAACCATGACAACATTGGCAAGCCACTCGGAGTGGTAAATCTCGCGGATGAACTCAGCTGCCAAAAGCCGAGCCACCTCCTCACCGATTGCCTTTCTCTTCTCCGCAGCGGACCGATGGAGGTGCTCTTTCACGGGTTTTGCCTTTGGATCGACTCGCAAACGGTGCTCAGCCAGCCCCCTGGGTACACCCGACATGTCAGATGGCTTCCATGCGAAGATGTCCCAGTTCTCACGGAGGAACTGGATGAGCGCTTCTTCCTATTTGCTGTCGAGTGTTGTTGAGATATGAGTCGGTGCAGCACTGGGATCGGTCGGATGAATGTGAACAGGCTTTGTTTCACCGGATGACTGAAATGCAGACTCGGAAGCAGGCTTCTTAGTGCGCAACAAATCACTCGGATCCGCAGTCTTCTTATACTCTTCCATTTCAATCGCTGCCATCTGTTCATCGGCAATCTTAGAGCCCTTCTGGAGGCACTCTTCTGCTCGTTGCCGATTGCCAGTGACCGTGATCACGCCCTTGGGGCCAGGCATCTTCAGCTTGAGGTACACGTAACACGGTCGAGCCATGAAACGGGCATATGCAGTTCTGCCCAGAATAGCATGATATGCGCTGTGAAAATCCACAACTTCAAATGTCAGCTTCTCCTTGCGGTAATTCTTTGAGTCGCCGAAAACCACGTCAAGAGTGATCTGTCCGAGTGAATCAGCTTTCTTCCCTAGAATGACACCATGGAACCGCATGTTGCTCTCACTGAGCCTGGACATCGGAATGCCCATCCCACGAAGAGTCTCTGCATACAAAATGTTCAAGCCGCTGCCACCATCCATCAAGACTTTGGTCAGTTGGGTGCCCCCAATGACCGGGTCGACCACCAACGCTTGCCTCCCGAGGGTGGTGACGTGCGGTGGGTGGTCAGATTGGTTGAATGTGATGGGAGTCTTTGACCATTTCAAGTATGTCGTCGTTGCCGGAGCAACCATGTTTACCTCTCTGTTGATGACTTTCAGTCGACTTTTACTCTCAATGTCAGCAAAAATCATCAAAGTGGAATTGACGTTAGGGAAACCGTCATCATCTTCTTCCTGATCACCATCCTTGTCAGACTCTTTTTCGTTTTCATTGGGCTATTTCTCTCGGAACTGCTGGATCAGGAGCCGACACTGTCGAGTGGTGTGTTTGGGATAAATCAGATTTCCCTCTTCATCCTTCTTGGTGTGAATGTGACATGGCAAGTCCAACACATCGTTCCCAGCCTGATCTTTCACCTTCTTGGGGATCCAGGGTCCCTTGGGCTTTCCTTTGAATTTCCCTTGAGTTATAACTGCAGCTTCACCTGGACCTGCTGGCTCGGCTTTGTGTTTCTGCTTCCGACCCACTCCGGTGTCTTGGGCGACTGGCTTGCCCTTCCCACTGCGGAGTCGGTCCTCTTCTTCACCATTAGCGTACCGGGTGGCTATTTCCATCATTCGGGTCAGAGACATATCTCCTGTCCGACCGAATTTCAAGTTAAGCTCCCGATACCGAACGCCTTCCTTGAAGGCACAAACTGCTTGGTGTTGGGATACATTCTCTACCATGTGGTGTAATGTGGTCCATCTTTGGATGTAATCCCTCAGAGTTTCATTTGGCTTCTGTACACAATGCTGCAATTCTGTCAACCCCGCAGGTCGTTTGCATGTGCCCTCAAATGTCCTGACAAACACTCGGGCTAACTCCTCCCAGCTGAATATACTGCCTGGAGCCAGCTGATTCAGCCATGCTCTGGCCGACCCTTCCAGCATGAGAGGAAGGTGTTTCATAGCTACCTCATCATTTCCACCACCGATCTGGACAGCCACTCGGTAATCTTCCAGCCAAGTATCAGGCTTCGACTCACCGGTGAACTTACTAACCCCAGTCGCCAACCTGAAGTTGGGGGGGATCTCAGCGGCTCTGATAGATCTGCTAAAACACTCGGGACCCGAAACATGAATCCTGCTTCCACTTGGGCGATCCCTGACTTGCCCCTCTCTGTGTGCTCGGTTCCTGTCGACCAAACCTTGCACTAAAATTGACCTCGCATCAAACCCTGGCTCCCTTGGGTCGACCGGCGTCCTCCGCCCTCCGCTGTACGGGCGCCTGTCATCATAGTGCCGGGGCACATATGATCCGCTTCTCGGAGGGGGTGTAGGCGCTCGACGGCGGTCATCACGGCCAAGTCGATGATCGTACTGCTCATGGATCCGACCCAAATGCTGATCCTGGCGATGCACCCACCCTTCACGCCGCGGAGGCGATCTTGGGCTGTGAGCCGACTGAACTGTGTCAGCCACCACAGATCTGCTATGGATTCTGTCACGCGACTGTGATACTACAGTGTTTTGGTCTCCTGCCGCCCGGAGCAGAGCCCGGATCTGCATCAAACCTCGTCCAGCTTCTGACTGGGATGGCTGGATGGATTCTGCTATACGAGCTGCGGCTGCAAGATTCTGAATCGGAGTGCGGTATACCTGAGGTTCAGGAGGGAATAATTGCCGCCGTCGACTGGACTCAGGAATCCGCTGCCGAGCACGTTCGTCGAGTGCATGCTGAAGATTTTCCAGTCGAGTGCGTTCAACCAAAGTGGCCAAGCGCGCTGCCTCCAAGGCCCGAGCCTCAGAGGTCTCCCCGACGATGGGCGTGTGGAGTGCTTCTTCGTTACGGCGGTGAAGTTCCTCCCTCCGCTGTGAAGAGAGGGTTTCGGGGTGGTATTCCTCGTGAACACGCGACGGATCGCTACCGCCGTCGCCGCCTCCGTTGCGACACATGCCAGGCGGGCTACGCGGCTTGTCGACCATCAGGACCTCCACCGCAGGATCGCTGCTGTCGCACTCGGACAGTCTCGATGGAGCCAGTCGACAGATCGAACAGGCCGTAGAGAGATTCATCGGGCTCGATTGCCGTGACTTGAGGGGTGGCCGATTGACGTGCCACTGCATGCTTCACCCACCGCTGAAGCCGCGATCGACCGGATCGCTTGCGACGGCGAACAGCGGGGAAAGAAGACACCGTAGGAAACGACCGATATTGGGTCGACGGCTGCCGCAGAAGGACGCCGGGGATACATGCGCGAAAGTGCGTCGCCCCGCGGACGGGGAACGTCTCGACGTCGAGGGGGGCCTCCTGGAGCCAGGTGGAGTCATCGGCGATGAAGACGAGTGCGCCGAGACGGATCTCGTGGCCCTCAGCCAAACCTCCACCCGAAACCATGATGATGGGAATCGGAAAGAATCGCAACCTCATCGAAAAGTTGCTAAGACACCAGCCCCACGGTAGGCGCCAACTGTCGTGGTTCTAAGTCTGACAGTAGAATGGGGGGTAGGTATGAGGAGGCAAGTTCCTAGCTACGGTGAGGTTGTGCACGCAAGATTTACGAGTTCAGGCCCTTCTCGAAGGAAGTAACAGCCCTACGTCTCGGTGCCCAGAGGCTCGGTCGATTGACTTATGCGTGAAGTTACAGGGGGTGCGAACCCTTGTGCCTGAGGAGGGGGGTGGCTTATATAGAGTGCGCCAAGACCCCAACCGTCCCACGTTACAAGGGTTTCAATGTCTATAAAGACAGGACGTTACTGATAATGCCAGCAATAAAGGCAAATAAATGATCATTAAGACTACGGAGTGAACGCCTGACCCTTGCCATCCTGAGTGACCTTAGATCTTCTGTCTTCCGAGTGGTTTCTGGTGCGGTCGAGTGAGTACACCCCGGTCGAATGGAATTGGGTTATCCGAGTGAACTGCTGGTCGAGTGGGTTGCACCCTGTGGCGATTTCAGTCGGTAGATGGTGCTATCCTTTTAATGTCCTTGGCCTTAGGGCAGTGTCCTCGGGTAAGGGTGTCTAGGTCAGGCCTATTACCCTACCCTAGGTACATGTCTTCGTCAGGCGGGCCCTGGTGTCTTGTGCCCACCAGGGTCACCATCCTGGTAGTTTCTTATTTTCCTAATTTTTTAAATATTCCAAAACTGACAGAAAATATTTTTGCGGATTTTTCGGAGACCATTTACTTACCGTCTCACGTACCTCCTCTTTTTCAGTTATTCTGGAGTGTTCTGGAAGGTTTCCTTTATGCGTTCTTCCGGTGTCATAGTTTGGATAATATTGCTTTCAACATTAATGGGCGTACCTGAGATATAATGTTTTATTCGTTGCCCATTAACAACCTTCGGGTTAGTACCTTCGGCATTATTTATCTTGACGGCTCCGAATCGATAAACCTCCTCGATAACATAAGGTCCTTCCCATTTGGAGAGGAGTTTTCCTGCAAAGAATCTGAAACGAGAGTTGTACAAAAGAACATATTCTCCAACTTTGAACTTACGCTTTTGGATTCTTTTGTCATGCCATCTTTTAACTTTTTCTTTAAATAACTTGGCATTTTCATAGGCTTGGGTTCTCCATTCATCTAGTGAGCTAATATCAAATAACCTCTTTTCACCGGCAAGTTTGAAATCATAGTTGAGTTCTTTAATTGCCCAATATGCTTTATGTTCTAACTCAAGAGGCAAATGACAAGTATTTCCATAAACCATTTTATACGGAGACATACCCATAGGATTTTTATATGTTGTTCTATAAGCCCAAAGTGCATCATCTAACTTCTTAGACCAATTCTTTCGGGACCTATTGACAATTTTTTGTAATATTAATTTTATTTCTCTATTGCTAAGTTCAACTTGACCATTAGACTGAGGATGATAAGGTGATGCAATTCTATGGTTAAAATCATATTTAGCAAGCATTTTACGGAAAGCACCATGAATAAAATGTGAACCACCATCAGTCATTAAATATCTAGGGACTCCAAACCTTGGGAAAATGACTTCCTTAAGCATTTTAATAGAGGTGTTGTGATCAGCACTACTAGTTGGAATAGCTTCTACCCACTTAGTAACATAATCAACAGCAACCAAAATATGTGTATACCCATTAGAGGAAGGAAAAGGTCCCATGTAATCAAATCCTCAAGCATCAAATGGTTGAACAGCAAGAGAATAATTCATAGGCATTTCCTGACGCTTACCAATATTGCCAATTCTTTGACATTCATCACAAGATAAAACAAACTTACGGGCATCCTATAAGAGAGTAGGCCAATAAAAACCAGATTGCAATACCTTGTGAGCAGTTCTATCTCCCGCATGATGTCCTCCATAAGCTTCGGAGTGACATTTCCGTAGGTTTTGTCCCTGTTCATGCTCAGGTACACAACGTCTAATAATACCATCTACTCCTTCTTTATAAAGATGTGGGTCATCCCAAAATTAATGTCTTAAATCATAGAAGAATTTTTTTTGTTGATATGTGAAACTAGGTGGTATATATTTAGCAACAATATAATTGGCATAGTCAGCATACCAAGGAGTGTTATGAGAAACATTTATTGCAGCTAATTGTTCATCAAGAAAACTATCATTAATAGGTTGTGGGTCATCAAGAATATTTTCTAACCTAGACAAGTTATCAGCCACGGGGTTCTCAGCTCCCTTTCTATCAGTGATATGTAAATCAAATTCTTGTAGCAAAAGAACCCACCTAATGAGTCTAGGTTTAGCATCCTTCTTTTCCATAAGATATTTTATAGCAGCATGGTCGGTGTGGACAGTCACTTTAGAATCAACAATGTAAGATCTAAATTTATCACAAGCAAACACAACTGCTAAAAATTCTTTTTCAGTAGTAGCATAATTTCGTTGAGCACTGTCCAGAGTTTTACTAGCATAATGAATAACATTTAATTTCTTATCGACTCTTTATCCTAGAACAATACCAATAGCATAATCACTAGCATCACACATAATTTCAAAAGGCAAGTTCCAATCAGGTGGTTGAACAATAGGTGCAGAAATCAAGGCTTTCTTAAGAGTTTCAAAGGCTTCTACACAATCATCATAAAAAACAAATGGAACATCCTTTTGTAAAAGATTTGTAAGAGTCCTAGAAATTTTAGAGAAGTCTTTAATAAATCTCCTATAGAAACCAGCACGACCGAGGAAACTACGAATACCTTTGATATCTTTAGGGCATGGCATTTTCTCAATTGCATCAACTTTAGCTTTATCCACCTCAATACCTTGTTCAGAAATTTTATGTCCCAAGACAATACCTTCATTAACCATAAAGTGGCACTTCTCCCAATTCAAGACGAGATTAGTTTGCTCACATCTCTGCAAAACTCGATCAAGGTTGCTTAAGCAATCATCAAAAGAAGTTTCGTAAACGGAAAAATCATCCATGAAAACCTCAACAATCTTTTCACAGAAGTCAGAGAATATAGTAGTCATACATCTTTGAAAGGTAGCAGGTGCATTGCATAAACCAAAAGGCATACGTCTATAAGCATAAGTTCCAAAAGGCAAGTAAAGGTGATTTTCTCTTGATCAGGTTGTGAGACAGGTATTTGAGAAAAACCGGAATATCCATCAAGAAAGCAAAAATGTGTGTGCTTTGATAGTCTTTCTAATATTTGATCAATAAAAGGCAGAGGTAATGATCTTTTCTAGTAGCTTTATAAAGTTTTCTAAAATCAATTACCATTCGGTAGCGAGTGACAATTCTTTGTGGAATAAGTTCATTCTTATCATTAGGAACAACGGTAATACCTCCCTTTTTAGGAACACAATGAACGGGACTTACCCATCTACTATCAGCTATGGGATAGATTATACCTGCTTCCAGAAGCTTCAGTATTTCTGTTCTTACCACTTCTTTCATTTTAGGATTTAAACGTCATTGGTGATCAACAACGGGTTGAGCATCGGGTTCCATATTAATTTTATGCTGACAGAGAGTGGGACTAATGCCCTTTAAATCATCAAGAGTATATCCAATGGCATCTCGATGCTTCTTCAGAACCTTAAATAATCTTTCTTCTTCATGTTCTGAAAGGTTAGCACTAATAATAACAGGATAAATCTTTTTCTCATCAAGATAAGCATATTTCAAAGTGTCTGGCAATTGTTTTAATTCAAACATAGGATCACCTTTAGGTGGAGGAGGACCTCCTAGAGTTTCAATAGGCAAATTGTGTTTAAGCAGAGGACGTTGTTCAAAGAAAATCTTATCTATTTCATTTCTTTCATGCAGATGCATATCATTTTCGTGGTCTAGCAAATATTGTTCTAGTGGATCGGTAGGAGGCACAGCAATAGAAGCAAGACTAATTATTTCATCCTTACTAGGCAATTCTTCCTTATGATGCTTCCTACTAAACTTAGAAAAATTAAACTCATGAGACTCATCACCAAAACTAACACCGACGATTTGTTTCTCACAATCTATTTTAGCCTTGACGGTGTTCAAGAAAGCCCTACCAAAGATAATGGGACAAAAGCCATCTTGTGGGGAACCAAGAACAAGAAAATCAGTAGGGTATTTTATTTTCCCACAGAAGACTTCAACATCTCTAACAATCCCAAGTGGTGTGATGGTGTCCCTATTAGCAAGTTTAATAGTAACATCTATGTCTTCTATTGCAGCGGGTGCTATATCATTCATAATTTCTTGATATAAGGTGAAAGGAATGGCACTCACACTAGCACCTATGTCGCATAAAATATGATAACAGTGATCTCCTATTTTAACTGAGACAACAGGCATGCCAACAACGGGTCTATGTTTATCTTTTTCATCAGGTTTGGCAATTCTAGCAGCTTCATCACAGAAGTAAATAACATGCCCATCTATATTTTCAACCAAGAGATCTTTAACCATAGCAACGCTAGGTTCTACTTTGATTTGTTCAGCAGGTTTGGAAGTTCTAATATAACTTTTGTTGACCACAGTTGAGACTTTAGCATGTTCCTTCATCCTAACAGGGAAAGGTGGTTTTTCAATATAAGCAGTAGGCACAACCGGATCAATATTGTAAATAATAGTTTCATCTTTAGCTATTACTGGTTCTTTAAATTCTTCTTTGATAGGTGGGTGATATTTAAACCACTTCTCCTTAGGGAGGTCAACATGAGTAGCAAATGATTCACAAAAGGAGGCTACTATCTCAGAGTCAAGTCCATATTTAGTGCTAAACTTTTGAAAAGCATCGGTATTCATAAAAGATTTAACACAATCATACTTGAGCTTAATACCTGACTCTTTAACTTCGTCGAGTTCCCAATCTTCATAGTTGCATTTAATTCTTTCTAAAAGATCCCACCGGAAGTCAATAGTCTTCTTCGTAAAGGAACCAGTGCAAGAAGTATCAAGCATGGATTGATCATCACGAGAAAGCCGAGCATAAAAATTCTGAATAATAATTTCTCTTGAGAGCTCATAATTGGGGCATGAATATAACATTGATTTAAGCCTCCCCCAAGCTAGAGCGATACTTTCTCCTTCACGAGGCCAAAAATTATATATATAATTCCGATCACAATGAACTAGATGCATAGGATAAATTTTTTGGTGAAATTCCAATTCCAAGATCCAATATCATTGCATAGCCTATACCATGCCAATGCTTTTCCCTTCAAAGATAAAGGGAAAACCTTCTTCTTAGCTTCATCTCCGGGTAAACCTGCAAGCTTAAATAATCCACAAATTTCATCCACATATATCAAGTGCATATCAGGATGTTCGGTTCCATCTCCTACATAAGGATTAGCTAGCAGTTGTTCTATCATACCCGAAGGAATTTCATAACCAATATTTTCAGTAGGTGAAGTAGGTTGAGGGGTAACTAATTGTGGTTCCGGTCGAGGTGAAGATACCCTGAACAAACCCCTCAAAGGATTGTTTTCCATAGTAAAAAGTGACAATAAATTTCAGCACGTAGTAATAATTTTTCCTTACCGATTTCCACTTACCAAAAGCGCTTCACTCCCCATCAACGGCGCCAGAAAAGAGCCTTGATGACCCACAAGTATAGAGGATCAATCGTAGTCCTTTCGATAAGTAAGAGTGTCGTACCCAACGAGGAGCAGAAGGAAATGACAAGCGGTTTTCAGCAAGGTAATGTCTGCAAGCACTGAAATTACAAGTAACGAGTAGTTTGGTAGCAAGATAATTTGTAACGAGCAAGTAACGGTAATAGTAACAAAAAAGTGCAGTAAGGTAGCCCAATCCTCTTGAGGCAAAGGACATGCCAAAATGGTCTCTTATGATAAGCAAAGCGTTCTTGAGGGTACACGGGAATTTCATCTAGTCACTTTCATCATATTGATTTGATTTGTGTTTGCTACTTTGATAATTTGATATGTGGGTGGACCGGTGCTTAGGTGCTGTTCTTACTTAAACAGACCTCCTACTTATGATTAACCCCCTCGCAAGCATCCGCAACTACGAGAAAAGTATTAAGAATAAATCTAACCATAGCATTAAACTTTTGGATCCAAATCAGTCCCTTACGGAATAGCGCATAAACTAGGATTTAAGCTTCTGTCACTCTCGCAACCCATCATCTAATAACTACTCCACAATGCATTCCCTTAGGCCCAAAATATGGTGAAGTGCCATGTAGTCGATGTTCACATGACACCACTAAGGGAATCACAACATACATATCATCAAAATATTTAACACATATCAAGTTCACATGATTACTTGCAACAAAATTTCTCCCGTGACCTCAAGAAAAAAAGTAACTACTCACTAATGATAATCATGCTCAAGATCAGAGGGGTATTAAATAGCATAATGGATCTGAACATATAATCTTCCACCAAATAAACCATATAGTAATCAACTACAAGATGTAATCAACACTACTAGTCACCCACAAGTACCAATCTATAGTTCCGGTACAAAGATTGAACACAAGAGATGAACTAGGGTTTGAGAGGAGATGGTGCTGTTGAAGATGTTGATGGAGATTGCCCTCCCCGAGATGAGAGAGTTGTTGGTGATGATGATGACGATGATTTCCCCCTCCGGGAGGGAAGTTCCCCCGGCGGAATCGCTCCGCCGGAGGGCAAAAGTGCTCCCGCCCAAGTTCCGCCTCGAGACAGCGGCGCTTCGCCTCGAAAGTCCTCCCCTTATTTTTTCTAGGTCAAAATGACTTATATAATAGAAGAGAGGCACCGGAGGTGGGCCGAGGAGGGCACAACCCACCAGGGCGCGCCTGGGCTCCCTGGCGCGCCCAGGTGGGTTGTGCCCACCTGGTGGGCCCCCTCTGGTAGTTATTTGCTCCAATAATTTTTATTTATTCCATAAAAATTCCTCGTGAAGTTTCAGCTCATTTGGAGTTGTGTAGAATAGGTAGCCTGACGTAGCTTTTTCAGGTTCAGATTTCCAGCTCCTGGAATTCTCCCTCTTTGTGTGAACCTTGCATATTATGAGAGAAAAGGCATTAGAATTACTCCAAAAAGCATTATTATGTATAAAAACATCATAAATAACAGTAGGAAAACATGATGCAAAGTGGACGTATCAGGGCCCGCCCGTCGCGGCCCCCCGTTTCTTCTGGCGGACGCGGTCGGGGCGGCTGGCGGCAGTGGAGGTGGCACGCGAGGAGGCGGCTGGGGGGCGGCGGTGAAGGAAATATGCCCTAGAGGCAATAATAAAGTTGTTATTTTATATTTCCTTGTTCATGATAAAGGTTTATTATTCATGCTAGAATTGTATTAATGGGAAACCATAATACATGTGTGAATCAATAAACAAACACCGTGTCCCTAGTAAGCCTCTACTAGACTAGCTCGTTGATCAAAGATGGTTAAGGTTTTCTGACCATGGACATGAGTTGTCATTTGATAATGGGATCACATCATTAGGAGAATGATGTGATGGACAAGACCCATCCGTTAGCTTAGCATAATGATCGTTCAGTTTTATTGCTATTGCTTTCTTCATGTCAAATACATATTCCTTTGACTATGAGATTATGCAACTCCCGAATACCGGAGAAATGCCTTGTGTGCTATCAAACGTCACAACGTAACTGGGTGATTATAAAGATGCTCTACAGGTATCTCCGAAGGTGTCTGTTGAGTTGGCATAGATCGAGACTAGGATTTGTCACCCCGAGTATCGGAGAGGTATCTCTAGGCCCTCTCGGTAATACACATCATAAGCTTGCAAGCAAATGACTAAGGAGTTAGTCACGAGGTGATGTATTATGGAACGAGTAAAGAGAGTTGCCAGTAACGAGATTGAACTAGGTATGAAGATACCGACGATCGAATCTCGGGCAAGTAACATACCGATGGACAAAGGGAATTACGTATGTTGTCATAACGGTTCGACCGATAAAGATCTTCGTAGAATATGTAGGAGCCAATATGAGCATCCAGGTTCAGCTATTGGTTATTGACCGGAGAGGTGTCTCGGTCATGTCTACATAGTTCTCGAACTCGTAGGGTCCGCACGCTTAACGTTCGATGACGATATATTATTATATGAGTTATGTGATTTGGTGACTGAATGTTGTTCGGAGTCCCGGATGAGATCACGGACATGATGAGGTGTCTCGAAATGGTCGAGAGGTAAAGGTTGATATATAGGACGATAGTATTCGGACACCAGAAGTGTTCCTGAGGGTACCGGGTACTTATCGGGTCACCGGAAGGGGTTCCGGGCACCCCTGGCAAAAGATATGGGCCTTATGGGCCAAGAGGAGAAACGCACCAGCCACAAGGGGTTGGTGCGCCCCCCATATGGGCCGGCCAAGATGGAGAAGGAAAGGGGGAGGAGGAAAGGAAAGAAAGGGAATAGGATTCCCCCTTCCTTCCACCTCTCCCCCCTTTCCTTCCCCCTCCGGTAAATATGGCAGGGGGGGGCGCAGCCAAGGGGAGACCCCAAGTAGGATTCGTCCTACTTGGGCACCTCCTAGCTGCCTCCCCTCTCCCTCCCACCTATATATATGTCGGGGGGGGGGCGCCCTAGAACACACCAGATCAATCGTTAGACGTGTGCGGCGCCCCCTTCCACCGTTTACACCCCCGGTCATATCTTCGTAGTGCCTAGGCGAAGCCCTACGAGGATCACTTCACCATCACCGTCACCACGCCGTCGTGCTGACGGAACTCATCTACTACCTCGACATCTTGCTAGATCAAGAGGGCGAGGGACGTCACCAAGCTAAACATGTGCAGAACGCGGAGGTGCCGTACGTTCGGTACTTGATCGGTTGACGCGAGAAGAATTTTGACTACATCAACCGCGTTGTGAAACGCTTCCGCTTACGGTCTACGAGGGTACGTAGACACACTCTCCCCCTCGTTGCTATGCATCTCCATGGAGAGATCATTGCGTGTGCGTAGAATTTTTTTTGTTTTCCATGCAACGATTCCCAACAGTGGCATCATGAGCCAGGTCTATGCGTAGATGATATGCACGAGTAGAACACAAAGAGTTGTGGGCGGTGTTAGTCATATTGCTTACCACCAACGTCTTATTTTGATTCGGCGGTATTGTGGGATGAAGCGGCCCGGACCAGCCTTACATGTCCACACACATGAGACCGGTTCCACCGACAGACATGTAACTAGTTTTGCATAAAGGTGGCTGGCGGGTGTCTGTTTCTCCGACTTTAGTTGAATCGAATTTGACTACAGCCGGTCCTTGAAGAAGGTTAAAACAGCAAACTTGACGAAACACCGTTGTGGTTTTTGCTGTAGGTAAGAATGGTTCTTGCTGGAAACCCGTAGCAGCCACGTAAAACTTGCAACAACAAAGTAGAGGACGTCTAACTTGTTTTTGCAGGGTATGTTGTGATGTGATATGGTCAAGACATGATGTGATATACGTTATTGTATGAGACGATCATGTTTTGTAAGTTATCGGCAACTGGCAGGAGCCTTATGGTTGTCGCTTTATTGTATGAAATGCAAACGCCATGTAATTGCTATACTTTATCACTATGCGTTAGCGATAGTTGTAGAAGCAATAGTTGGCGAGACGACCACGACGCAACGATGGACTTCAAGGTGTCGAGCCGGTGACGATGGAGATCATGACGATGCTTTGGAGATGGAGATCAAAAGCACGAGATGATGATGGCCATATCATGTCACATATTTCGATTGCGTGTGATGTTTATCTTTTATGCATCTTATTTTGCTTAGAACGGCGATAGCATTATAAGATGATCCCTTCACTTAATTTCAAGATAATAGTGTTCTCCCAGAGTATGCACCGTTGCGACAGTTCGTCGTGTTGAGACACCACGTGATGATCGGGTGTGATAGACTCTACGTTCACATACAACGGGTGCAAGACAGTTTTGCACATGCAGAATACTTGGGTTAAACTTGACGAGCCTAGCATGTACAAACATGGCCTCAGAACAATGGAGACCGAAAGGTCGAACGTGAATCATATAGTAGATATGATCAACATAGAGATGTTCACCATTGATGACTACCCCATCTCACGTGATGATCGAACATGGGTTAGTTGATTTGGATCACGTATCACTTAGATGACTTGAGGGATGTCTATTTAAGTGGGAGTTCTTAAGTAATTTGATTAATTGAACTTAATTTATCATGAACTTAGTCCTGATAGTATTTGCATATCTATGTTGTAGATCAATGGCCCGTGCTACCGTTCCCCTAAATTTTAATGCGTTCCTAGAGAAAGCTAAGTTGAAAGATGATGGTAGCAACTACACGGACTGGGTCCATAACTTGAGGATTATCCTCATTGCTGCACAGAAGAATTATGTCCTTGATGCACCGCTAGGTGACAAGCCCCCTCCCGCTAATGTAAACACTTTGAACGTCTGGCAGACGCGGTCTGATGACTACTCTATAGTTCAGTGTGCCATGCTTTACGGTTTAGAACCGGGACTTCAAAGACGTTTTGAACGTCATGGAGCATATGAGATGTTCCAAGAGTTGAAGTTAATATTTCAAGCAAATGCCCGGGTTGAGAGATATGAAGTCTCCAACAAGTTCTATAGCTGCAAGATGGAGGAGAACAGTTCTGTCAGTGAACACATACTCAAAATGTCTGGGTATTATAATCACTTGACCCAGCTGGGAGTTGATCTTCCAGTTGATTGTGTCATTGACAGAGTTCTTCAATCACTGCCACCAAGCTACAAAGGCTTCGTGATGAACTATAATATGCAAGGGATGAACAAAATAATTCCCGAGCTCTTCGCAATGCTTAAGGCTGCGGAGGTAGAAATCAAGAAGGAGCATCAAGTGTTGATGGTTAACAAGACCACTAGTTTCAAGAAAAAGGGCAAGGGAAAGAAAGGGAACTTCAAGAAGAATAGCAAGCAAGTTGCCACTCCCGGGAAGAAGCCCAAAGCTGGACCCAAGCCTGAAACTGAGTGCTTCTACTACAAAGTGACTGGACACTGGAAGCAGAATTGCCCCAAGTATTTGGCGGATAAGAAGGATGGCAAAGTGAACAAAGGTATATTTGATATACATGTTATTGATGTGTACCTTACTAATGCTCGTAGTAGCGCCTGGGTATTTGATACTGGTTCGGTTGCTCATATTTGTAACTCGAAACAGGAGCTACGGATTAAACAAAGATTGGCTAAGGACGAGGTGACGATGCGCGTCGGGAATGGTTCCAAGGTCGATGTGATCGCCGTCGGCACGCTACCTCTACATCTACCTTCAGGATTAGTTTTATACCTGAATAATTGTTATTTGGTGCCAGCGTTGAGCATGAACATTATATCTGGATCTTATTTATTACGAGACGGTTATTCATTTAAGTCAGAGAATAATGGTTGTTCTATTTATATGAATAATATCTTTTATGGTCATGCATCCTTGAGGAATGGTCTGTTCTTGTTGAATCTCGATTGTGGTGATACACATATTCATAATATTGATGCCAAAAGATGCAAAGTTGATAATGATAGTGCAACATATTTGTGGCACTGCCGTTTAGGTCATATTGGTGTAAAGCGCATGAAGAAACTCCATACAGATGGACTTTTGGAATAACTTGATTATGAATCATTTGATACTTGCGAACCATGCCTCATGGGCAAGATGACTAAAACTCCGTTCTCCGGAACAATGGAGCGAGCCAATGACTTATTGAAAATAATACATACCGATGTATGCGGTCCGATGAGTGTTGAGGCACGCGGCGGGTATCGTTATTTTCTGACCTTCACAGATGATTTGAGTAGATATGGATATGTCTACTTAATGAAACACAAGTCTGAAACATTTAAAAAGTTCAAAGAATTTCAGAGTGAAGTGGAGAATCATCATAACAAGAAAATAAAGTTTCTACGATCTCATTGCGGAGGCGAATATTTGAGTTATGAGTTTGGCCTTCATTTAAAACAATGTGGAATAGTTTCACAACTCACGCCACTTGGAACACCACAGCGTAATGGTGTGTCCGAACGTCGTAATCGTACTTTATTAGATATAGTGCGATCTATGATGTCTCTTACCGATTTACCACTATCGTTTTCGGGTTATGCATTAGAGACAGCTGCATTCACATTAAATAGGGCACCGTCTAAATCCGTTGAGACGACACCGTATGAACTATGGTTTGGCAAGAAACCTAAGCTGTCGTTTCTTAAAGTTTGGGGTTGCGACACTTATGTCAAAAGGCTTCAGCCTGATAAGCTCGAACCCAAATCGGAGAAGTCCGTCTTCATAGGATACCCCAAGGAAACAATTGGGTACACCTTCTACCACAGATTCGAAGGCAAGATTTTTGTTGCCAAGAATGAAACTTTTCTAGAGAAGGAGTTTCTCTCGAAAGAAGTGAGTGGGAGGAAAGTAGAACTTGATGAGGTAATTGTACCTTCTCTCGAATTGGAAAGTAGCACATCAGAGAAAACCGTTCCTGTGATGCGTACACCAACTAGAGAGGAAGCTAATGATGATGATCATGAAACTTCAGATCAAGTTAGTACAGAACTTCGTAGGTCAACCAGAACACGATCCGTACCAGAGTGGTACGGGAATCCTGTACTGGAAGTCATGTTACTAGACCAAGGCGAACCTACGAACTATGAAGAAGCTATGATGAGCCCAGATTCCGACAGATGGCTTGAGGCCATGAAATCTGAGATAGGATCCATGTATGAGAACAAAGTGTGGACTTTGGTGGATTTGCCTGATGATCGGCAAGCCATAGAAAATAAATGGATTTTCAAGAAGAAGACTGACGCTGATGGTAATGTTACTGTCTATAAAGCTCGACTTGTCACAAAAGGTTTTCGACAAGCTCAAGGAGTTGACTACGATGAGACTTTCTCACTTGTAGCAATGCTTAAGTCCATCCGAATCATGTTAGCAATTGCCGCATTTTATGATTATGAAATCTGGCAAATGGACGTCAAAATTGCATTCCTTAATGTATTTCTTAAGGAAGAATTATATATGATGCAACCAGAAGGTTTTGTCGATCCTAAAGGTGCTAACAAAGTGTGCAAGCTCTAGCGATCCATCTATGGACTGGTGCAAGCATCTCGGAGTTGGAATATACGCTTTGATGAAGTGATCAAAGCATATGGATTTATACAGACTTTCGGTGAAGCCTGTATTTACAAGAAAGTGAGTGGGAGCTCTGTAGCATTTCTGATATTATATGTGGATGACATATTGTTGATTAGAAATGATATAGAATTTCTGGATAGCATAAAAGGATACTTGAATAAGAATTTTTCAATGAAAGACCTCGGTGAAGCTGCTTATATATTGGGCATCAAGATCTATAGGGATAGATCGAGACACTTAATAGGACTTTCACAAAGCACATACCTTGATAAAATTTTGAAGAAGTTCAAAATGGATCAGTCAAAGAAAGGGTTCTTGACTGTGTTGCAAGGTGTGAAGTTGAGTAAGACTCATTGCCCGACCACTGCAGAAGATAGAGAGAAAATGAAAGTCATTCCCTATGCTTCAGCCATAGGTTCTATCATGTATGCTATGCTGTGTACCAGACCTGATGTGTGCCTTGCCATAAGTCTAGCAGGGAGGTACCAAAGTAATCCAGGAGTGGATCACTGGACAACGGTCAAGAACATCCTGAAGTACCTGAAAAGGGCCAAGGATATGTTTCTCGTTTATGGAGGTGATAAAGAGCTCGTCGTAAATGGTTACATCGATGCTAGCTTTGACACTTATCTGGATGACTCCAAGTCACAAACCGGATACATATTTATATTGAATGGTGGAGCTATCAGTTGGTGCAGTTCCAAGCAGAGCGTCGTGGCGGGATCTACGTGTGAAGCGGAGTACATAGCTGCTTCGGAAGCAGCAAATGAAGGAGTCTAGATGAAGGAGTTCATATCCGATCTAGGTGTAATACCTAGTGCATCGGATCCAATGAAAATCTTTTGTGGCAAAACTGGAGCAATTGCCTTGGCGAAGGAATCCAGGTTTCACAAGAGAACCAAACACATCAAGAGACGCTTCAACTCCATTCGTGAACAAGTCAAAGATGGAGACATAGAAATTTGCAAGATACATACGGATCTGAATGTAGCAGACCCGTTGACTAAGCCTCTTCCACGAGCAAAACATGATCAGCATCAAGACTCCATGGGTGTCAAAATCATTACAATGTAATCTAGATTATTGACTCTAGTGCAAGTGGGAGACTGAAGGAAATATGCCCTAGAGGCAATAATAAAGTTGTTATTTTATATTTCCTTATTCATGATAAAGGTTTATTATTCATGCTAGAATTGTATTAATCGGAAACCATAATACATGTGTGAATACATAAACAAACACCGTGTCCCTAGTAAGCCTCTACTAGACTAGCCCGTTGATTAAAGATGGTTAAGGTTTCCTGACCATGGACATGAGTTGTCATTTGATAACGGGATCACATCATTAGGAGAATGATGTGATGGACAAGACCCATCCGTTAGCTTAGCATAATGATCGTTCAGTTTTATTGCTATTGCTTTCTTCATGTCAAATACATATTCCTTCGACCATGAGATTATGCAACTCCCGGATACCGGAGGAATGCCTTGTGTGCTATCAAACGTCACAACATAACTGGGTGATTATAAAGATGCTCTACAGGTATCTCCGAAGGTGTATGTTGAGTTGGCATAGATCGAGACTAGAATTTGTCACTCCGAGTATCGGAGAGGTATCTCTGGGCCCTCTCGGTAATACACATCATAAGCTTGCAAGCAAACGACTAAGGAGTTAGTCACGAGGTGATGTATTACGGAACAAGTAAAGAGACTTGCCGGTAACGAGATTGAACTAGGTATGAAGATACCGACGATCGAATCTCGGGCAAGTAACATACCGATGGACAAAGGGAATTACGTATGTTGTCATAACGGTTCGACCGATAAAGATCTTCGTAGAATATGTAGGAGCCAATATGAGCATCCAGGTTCCGCTATTGGTTATTGACCGGAGAGTGTCTCGGTTATGTCTACATAGTTCTCGAACCCGTAGGGTCCGCATGCTTAATGTTCAATGACGATATAGTATTATATGAGTTATGTGATTTGGTGACTGAATGTTGTTCGGAGTCCCGGATGAGATCACGGACATGACGAGGAGTCTCGAAATGGTCGAGAGGTAAAGATTGATATATAGGACGATAGTATTCGGACACCGGAAGTGTTCCGGAGGGCACCGGGTACTTATCGGGTCACCGGAAGGGGTTCCGGGCACCCCCGGCAAAAGATATGGGCCTTATGGGCCAAGAGGGGAAACGCACCAGCCACAAGGGGCTGGTGTGCCCCCCATATGGAGAAGGAAAGGGGAAGGATGAAAGGAAAGAAAGGGAATAGGATTCCCCCTTCCTTCCACGTCTCCCCACTTTCCTTCCCCCTCAGCTAAATATGGCAGGGGGGCGTGGCCAAGGGGAGACCCCAAGTAGGATTCGGTCTACTTGGGCGCCTCCTGGCTGCCTCTCCTGTCCCTCCCACCTATATATATGTGGGGAGGGGGGGGGGGGGCGCCCTAGCACACACCAGATCAATTGTTAGCCGTGTGCGGCGCCCCCCTCCACCACCGTTTACACCCCCGGTCATATCTTCGTAGTGCCTAGGCGAACCCTGCGAGGATCACTTCACCATCATCGTCACCACGCCGTCGTGCTGACGGAACTCATCTACTACCTCGACATCTTGCTGGATCAAGAGGGCAAGGGATGTCACCGAGCTGAACGTGTGCAGAACGCGGAGGTGCCTTACGTTCGGTACTTGATCAGTTGACGCGAGAAAAAGTTCGACTACATCAACCGCGTTGTAAAACGCTTCCGCTTACGGTCTACGAGGGTATGTAGACACACTCTCCCCCTCGTTGCTATGCATCTCCATGGATAGATCATTGCGTGTGCGTAGAATTTTTTTTGTTTTCCATGCAAAGATTCCCAACAGGCGGGGCCCCCGATGGTGCCGACATGGAGCGCGGCATGAGGCACCTACCGGGCCGCGTGACGGAGGCGTTTCTCCTCCATCCGCAGGTAAGTGACGGCCTTCGCGAAGGAGGGCGTGGTGAGGGAGAGGTTGGCGGTGGACTGGCCATGGTCGGGGTGGAGGCCGCGGAGGAGGTTGGTGAGGAGGACGGAGTCGTCGACCACCATGCCGATGTCGCGAAGCTCATCGGAGAGGACCTTCAGCTTGGTGTAGTACTCGTCGATCGTGAGGTCGTTTTGCTGCATGGTGAAAAACTCCCCTTGGAGGAACACGCGGCGTTGGAGCTGATTGTCGAGGAAGAGGTCACAAAGGCGTGTCCAGATGACGTGCGTGGATGGGTCGCGGCAGTTCACCATGTCGAAGAGCCCTCGTGAGATCATGAGGAACAGCCACTTGACGATGCATGCGTCGACGGCCAGCCACTCGTCGTCACCTTTCATGTCGCGGATGTTGATGCTCCCATCAACATGATCGATGAGGTGGCAGGAGCGGAAAAGGAGCGCGAAGTAGGTGCGCCATGCGTTGTAGGATGGGGAGTCGAGCTCGAGAACGACGGGGACATGGTCTTTGATGTGAAGTTCGGCGAGGCGATCCGAGGTGAAGGCGAGAACGGTGGTGGAGCTGTGGAGGGAGGAGGCGGAACCAACCATGGTGAAGGTGCGGCGCCGGCTTAGGCAAAAGCGGCGGCGGCAGGGTAGGTTGGAGGGTGGCGGCGGCGGCTGATGGGAGATGTTGCGGCGGCAGCCTAGGAGGGTTTAGGGTTTTAGATGGGTAGGGTTGGGGAAGCGGTGGCGGCGGCTTGGGAAGGAAGCAGCAGCGGCGGCGTGGGAGAGTTAGGGTTTGGGTGGCGGCGGCGGCGGCTTGGAAAGAAAGCAGCGGCGGCGGCGTGGGAGGATGAAGGTTTAAGTGCGGCGGCGGCGGCTTGGGAGGAAGCGGCCGCGGCGGCAGAAGAGGAGGAGGCGGCGGCGGCGTGTGGCGCGGCGGCGGCCTAGAGCGGAAGCGATGGAGATCGGAAGAAAACTGATACCATGTAGAAGACTATAGGATGCAACTCAATTGTATTCATTGGAGTCTGATACAATATATACAGGTGATGTCTTGCGTGACAAGCCAACTAACCCTACAATATCTTTAGAAGTTAACCTATACAAGGTTAGAGATGATAGGAGAATGAGTCGGTAATAAATACAGATATGTCATGGTTTAACAGTAATGTACACTAGCGAGCCCGGTGAACACACATGGACAGGGTAGTATAGCAGTCTCCGTGCTTGACCCACGGGGTCCTAATTTCCTCGGCATCGATAGGAATGGGCTGTGTGACACCGATGCTTTCCGATTCCCCTACCATCGCCAGCTCCCACTCAAAATCAACGCGCGTCGCCTGAGTCGGCACGGCGAGAAAAGTCCGCGCCAATGGGAGGGTCACATGGCGGTATGATTCAGCGCACAGAAAGTGTGGTACCGGATGGGCAACACGCCGTAGAAGATTGATGGCCGACTTGGCATCTCTGGTGAATATGGTGATCTTGGGATCAAACGTGTCTGTGCGCGCGGTGATGGAACCGTATACACTGGCGGAGCATACAGCAGGCTCACAGCTGGGTATGCACATGCGGACGCACAGGCCGAGCTCGACGGCGTCACTTATCACCGCGCAGACCACGTCTACGACGCCTTTGCTTGTTTCGATGGAGACGGTGTTGCACTTGTCAGACATTGGCGAGTCGTCCCAGTCCAACACCAGGCTGGATACCTCCTCCTCGGCTTTGTTCTTGGACGCGTCGATCTTCACTCCGAGGGCGACGCCTGAGCACGCAGAGATGTAACAACATGGCCCGGTCGGAGGCAGCTTCATCTGCGTGCATGCATGCAATAGCATATGTGAGCCGGACGCATACCAATTGAAAGATCCTCTGGAAATGAGCAAGTTTTAGTAAGAGCATATATGTACCCTGAAATCAACAAGTTGGGAATTTGGATGCTGTATTGCCCATCGCGCTCTTTGTGAATAAAACGGCTTGGCAGTTTTGAGCTGGCAGATGATGTCGGTGACCATGACGCCGGAGCCGGAGGCCAGTACTTGGCCAACGAGAGGGAAATTCGCGTACACCCCAAAAATCTCGAAGAGGGGATCGCCGTAGTGGTTCTTGAGGGACCAGCTAGGCGGTGGCCTCTGGTTGCCAGGCGACCAACGCTCCACTACCCCGGCTGGGAGGTACTCAGTCGGATTAGTGCTGGTCTTGTGGATGGCCTTGCCAGGACGCCTAGGGCCGGAGCCACCTGGGGAAGGGGCGACGTCAAGCAGCCCTAGTAATCCCGGGAGCGGGAGGTCGATCAGCCCCTGCGAACGAGTTAAAACTAGTGATAATGTTTCCATCCTAAAAATGTAGCGAAAAATTGTTCGCAGAGAGATATAGAAATAGAAAACCATCAATCCTGATTAGGATCTCCTGCAGTTTGCGAAGCCTACCTGAGGATCGTCCAAAAAATATGTAGTACTACTACAAGATGTTGTTCTTTGGGGCGGCGGTCCCCGGCCGATTCCAGGCAGCACCTCTCCCACGCTCGCGGCTCCAGCGGGGTGGGGATTCATGGCGGGTACCTGCCCTAGACCACAAGCCCTCAAGCCCGTGCTGGTGCTGGCTTGGTTGGATCCTGCCGGGGCTGGCCCCTTTATTTGGGAAAATTAAGACGGTGCGGTAGGCTGAGTCCGGCTCGGTTTCGGTCCTTGCACCACCTTCGAGCAGGCTTGCCTTTTTCTTCTTTTCTTCTACGTAGAATACTAGGGGATTGACTATGCGGAGACATACTTACTTTAGTATTCTTTTTAGATTTTTAGAAGATAGCGTATCGTCTGTGATCTCGCCGCCGCTGCTAGAAGCACTTCCTTCCACCGTTGTCATCCGGCGGCTCTCCTCCGCCGACAACCTCGGTTGTCGGTGGTGAGGGGGTAGCCAGATTCACACGTGTGGACCGTTTTAGCCATTGGTAGCTTATATAGGTTTTGGTATGTTCATCGTCTTGGCTTCGGCGCCGGTGATGGTAAAGATTCTTCAGATTCAACCCCAACGAGGCGATATGTCCTATGGTTGGGGATGAATTTGGAGACCAGTCTGTTCAAGTAAGGATGGTGCGGCCGCGATTGCATCCTTGTGACGAACCTTAGTCCTTGGGCTCCCCAATTGCGACGACGTCTGCTCCAGCGCCGGTGCGGAGCTTGGGAGGTTCTCCAGCAGCGGATGCAGATTGTGGTCTGCATCGGCGGCATCTAGAAGATGGTGGGGTCCGTTGTTCGTGGATGACAGATATGGTTTCCTCCTGTGACGTCTTAGTCATGTGAGAGTGTCAGATCTGGAGTTCGATGGCGTGTCCGGGGTGTTGCCCCAGTCAGATTCGTTCTACGATAATGGTTTCGCCTTTGCTGAGCCACCTTGGAGGTCCGCAAAGCTGCATGTCAGCGATGGAACTGCGTTGAGCTCGGGTGTGGAGGTGATCCACCATGTTTTCCTGTTGTGGTGGTGCTAGAGGCAGGTGACGGGTGTTGATGTCAAGCTCAGAGAATTCTTAGGTCTTATGTGTAATTTTACTTCTTGGCTGATGTTCCTTTGTGCAAAGACTAGCGTTTTGTTGTCTTTTCAATATTGCCATGTTGGTATGTACGTGCCTTATACTATGATCCTTATTTTTATTTTCTTTTTCGAAAGCAAGATTACCCTCGGCCTCTGCATCAACCGGTGCATACAGTCATTTTTATTAAATTATTCAATAGAGTCTGACAAAGCAGATACATGGATCAATCCAAAGCCATCTTTCTGACGATCTCAGTCGCTACACCTACAATTCTGATAGAGTGCCTTGACGCATCCATGCCCACCATCTAATCCGATGGCCTCACCAGGCTGCCCCACTGTGAGCCGAGAGCACCAACCAGTCTAGTAGATCCTTAGGACACATCACATGTGCACGCAATTCGCCGCCACCAAGCACCAATCTGGTTTCAGCTCCGGCAGTCTAATGCTACGATGCGCGATGTGGCCATGGCGGCACAATCCATTGGTGAATGGTGGGGGAACTTATGCTCTTCCAACCGGCCGAAAGAGAAAATCAAAGGAGGAGCTCACATTGGCTGCATACATCGTGTGGAACTTGGAAGGAGCGGAACCGAAGAGTTTTTGAGCAGAAGGAGTTGTCGGCTATTGGACTGGCGGGCCTAATCAGAGATGGTGTCAAGTGTTTTAACGAGGCTATAAAGGGGTAACCACTGTGGGGCTGTGATGTACCCTCTCCGTAAACTAATATAAGAGCGTTAAGATCACTACTTAGGCAGTACTATTTTATTTTTTCTTTCTTACAGATGTGTGGCTGGTCGACTCGGACCTTCTCCGATGGTCGATCCTTCTTGTACGAGACTTCTTTCTCCTATAATGCAAAGGCAGAGCTGCTCCCATTCACATCAATCTTCCGCCATCACATCTTCAGAAGAGATCAATGTACTATGATCCGTATGATTTAAGTATTACCACAACAAGGCTTGTACAATATCTTTTCACGAGAAACTTCCAATCTACTTAATTTTCAATGGCAGTGCAACGAACAACAAAAATAATAATAATTACATACAAATTCGTAGACCACCAAGCGATGACTACAAGTACTGAAGAGAGCCGAAGCCACACCGCCTTCATCGCCCCTTCTTCGCCGGAGCGGAAATTTTTTTGTTGTAGTCAATCGGTATGTTTGGGAACCAGTCGGCCTGCATTGGGAATTCTGGAGCTATACTCATGGCCATTCATGGGCCGGAGAACAAATAGCCGGCAGTATATTGTTCTGATTCTGCCGCCACCTGTATCTGTGTGGTACATGCTTTGTTATGTTCGTGTTTGTATGCATGGTTGGATCGTGTGATTTGGCCAGCTGCTGATTTTGTTGTTTCGAATTAATAGGGAGATGTACGAGCGTATAGCAGAGTACGGTTGCATCTTTTTCTTGACAGGGCTCACGTTGGACATCACAACCATGCTGTGTGTAGGCGACAAAGATGTGTGAGCGTGTCTAACGAGTCAATGAGTACGAACGTGATGATTTTCATGACATTGGAGGGAGGAATGTAGTGATAGGTACCCCTGTTTTGCAATACCCCTGTTTTGCAAATGTCGAGAAATGATGTAAGCGTGAACGCTAAGATTTACAAATCGTTGGTGAACCAACTGACAAAATTCATCTAAAACTGTTGCAAAAGTCACATGCATTCAAGGGACCAATGGACGGTTCCAGTGGTGGAGCGGCATTCCATGTGGCGCATCGACGACGTGGAGTCTCGGCGGCGTGGCGCGGCAGGGTCTCGACGACGGATGTGTGATGATGGACACGCGTAGGGAGGAGGCGTTGTCTGGCGCCGTGGGGGCTTCGACGGCAAGCCTGACAAGGTTGATGTGTCAGTACCTGCTTTGAAGATGGATCAATGAAAGACGGCGGTGACGACCTATGGGAGTGCGTCGGACCAATTTGCGCCCCAAACCCAGTATGCGGCTTGGTTGGGGCCTCCAGTTTTAGATATTAGAGCATCTCCACTCGCCCCCCCCCTACCCCCAACAGGACGCTGAATTCCGCCGGTTCGGCCCATTTTTTGGCCCGGCAATCCCAGACCGAACCCAGTGCACTGAGTGGGCACTTGGGGACTCCGGCAGAAGGAAAAGTGGCGCGTGGGCCCACCACTGTCAGGCGAGAAACGCCTTTGCCTCGCCCAGATTCGACCCCGCGCGTTGTAGAACGCCACTCCCCCTTTTCGCCGCCGTGCCGATCCCGGCGCCGCCCACCTGCCCACAGCCGCTGCTCCGCCGCTAGAAAGGCCATTTCCCCGCCGGAAAGAGAGGGTTTCGCCGCGGTAGCCTCCATCCCGCTCCTGGGCGAGCTTTCCAGGGTTCCGGCCACGCAGGCGGGGGATACCGGCGGCTGCACACCCACCACGCCCGCCAGGTGTTCGGCGATTTGCCTGTTCGGCAATGGACTCCGACGACGAGGAGGCGTTCGCGGCGCTGATGGAGGAGGAAGCCGAGGCCGACACCCAGGACGAAGAGCACCTCATGATCCTCGCCGCTCTGCCAGCCTGTTCGCGAACAATGCAAAGCCACGGCGAGGTGGCTCGGCGTCGGGCCGCCGTAAGAGCAAGCAGAGGCATCGACTGGAGGGCTATTGCTTGCTCTACACCGACTACTTCGCCGACGCTCCACTGCAAGGCGAGAAAGTATTTGGCGCTGTTATCAGATGAGCCGAAAGTTCTTCCTCAGGATTGTGAATGCCATCCGGGAGTTCGACAGCTACTTCATTTGCAAGAAGGATTGCACCGGCACAGTTGGATTCTCCTCACTCCAGAAGTGCACGACAGCTATGAGGATGCTTGCATACGGAGCTCCCAGTGATATACTGGAAGACTATGGACGCATGGCTGAGTCCACCACCATTGAGTGTTTGTACAAGTTCTGCAGGGCAGTGGTGGCAGTGTTTGGACTACAATACTTGTGATCACCCAATGCTGAAGACACTGCTCGGATGCTAGCACAAAATGTAGCAAGAGGATTTCCTGGGATGCTTGGAAGCATCGACTGCATGCATTGGGCATGGAAAAATTGTCCATTTGCTTGGCAGGCGATGTACAAAGGCGCCAAAGAAGCTTGCAGTGTGGTACTTGAGGCAGTGGCCACACAGGACCTCTGGATTTGGCACTCCTTCTTTGGTATGCCAGGAACTCACAATGACATCAACGTACTGCAGTGCTCGAATGTCTTTGCCAAGCTTGTTGAAGGTCATGCTCCTCCGGTGAACTTCGAGGTCAATGGGCGCCACTACAACAAGGGATACCTAGCAGATGGCATCTATCCGAGATGGTCCACATTTGTGAAGACTATCTCAAACTCTGTGCCAGGAGGCAAGAACTCCTACTTTGCCAAGTGTCAGGAGGCTTGCAGGAAGGATGTCGTGCGGGTATTTGGTGTGCTCCAATCTCGATTTGCTGTTGTCCGGTACCCCGCTTTGACCTGGTCGAAATCTCAAATGTGGGAAGTGATGACTTGTTGAGTCATCTTGCACAACATGATCATTAAGAGCGAGCAGGAAGAGCCAGTGTTTGACATTGAATCATATTACAGGCAGGGTCCTCTTGCCCAAGTTGATCACCAGGTACCGACATCATGGGCTGCCTTCCTCAATATGCGTTAGGAGATCCGAGACCCACAGGTGCATCAAGAACTGCAGCACGATGTGGTGGAGCACCTATGGAGGCTCAAGGGCAACGCCTAGTTCGATGTGTGATGAATTATAAGTTTGCTTCATCGTACTATGAGTTTTAGTTTGTGTTTGAATTATGAGTTTGCTTCATTGAACTATTTGATTTGTATTGATTTTTGTGATGAACTATGTGATAAAAATTAGTTTTTGTTGAATATGCGCCGAAGCACGCCGAATTTGGGCCTAAGTTGGGCCTAATTTGCGCCGAAATTGGGCTGAAATCGGCGGCTGGGGGGCGAAACTTGGGGGTTCGGCTGGGAACCCGAGCCCCCCACGCCAAATTTACCGCCGGTTGGGCCCCAAGCGGCGCTATTTCAAGCCCCTGGGGGTGCCGAATGGCTGGAGATGCTCTTAGGCATTTGTGCGATGTCTGTTTGGTATTAGGCTTTGACTATCGACACCCCTTCATCAAGTGGATAGGAGTAGCAACAGATATTGCTAAGATGGTAGCTTTAGACTATCTGATGTAATACTTTGTAAGGTCTTTGTGAATAATCAATAAAATGGCTATATGCATCTCCCTAATGCAGAGGCCGGGGGTCATCCTTCTTTTCGAAAAAAAAAACATGCATTTGTACTTGATGCACTAGAGATGACTCACGGAGGTAAACCCCATGGGCCACCGAAGGTCATGACACTTTATATCCCAGTCGGAAGGCTTGTTCATTGCACTTCACAATGTATCACTCTCTAGTGCCACAGGAACAGCTTGCCGCATAGGGCAGAGAAATCCGCTGTGGCACGCAGGGATGGAGGCACACAAATTTCAAGCCAGATGACTGCGTCGTGATTGCGATTGTTGGTTTGCTTCCAGCTGGCGTTTTCAACTGTTTCCCTACGATATGGAAACAATACCTGAGCACCATGTAGCATTTGGGTATGTAGATCCACCGCCACCGGAATAAAAAGTGCACACACACTTTGTAGCATTTGAGTTCGTAGTTTGATTATCCATCTTGGGCCATACCTGAGCACCATGTGTGTACACTAGTGAACCCAACGAACAGACAAGGAAGTATAGCACTCTCCGTGCTTGACCCACGGGGTCGTAATATCCTTAGCATCGAGAAGAATGGATTGCGTGACACTGAGCGTCTTGGACAGTTGGACTCCCCTACTATCGTCAGCTCCCCCTCAAACTCTATGCGCGTCGCTTGAACCGGCACCGCAAGATAACCCCTCACCAATGGAAGGCCCACATGGCGGTATGATTCAGCGCAGAGAAAGTGTGGTAGCGGGTGGGCAGGACGCCACCATGCATGATTGATGGCCGAGTGAATATCAACGGCCTTCTTGACACCTCTGCTGAATATGGTGATCGGATGATCAAATATGTCTGTGCGCGCGGTGATGGAACCGTAGATGCTACTAGAGCAGAGCTCACAGGGGATGCATAGCCAGACATGTATTTCGACCTTCACAGCGTTGCTTATCACCGCGCAGAGCACGTCTACGACGCCTTTGCTAGTTTCGATGGTGGCGGTGTTGCATTTGTCAGACATGGACGGATCGGCCCAATCCAACACCAGGCTGAATAGCTCCTCAGGTTTATTCTTGGTCGCGTCAATCTTCACTCCGATGGAAACGCGTGAGTCGACTGGGATGTAAGTAGATAGTCCGGTCGGAGGCAGCTCCATCTGCATGCAGGCATATAGGATAAGTGAGCCGCATACCAACTGGATCGGGAAGATATCACATGATAACATGATTCAAAACTTAAATTTTGTTGTTCAAAAGACTTGAAAAAAATTGTGAATGTCCACGTGACATGTGTCTTCAATGCTAAAGTTTCAAATCCAAAATAAAAATATAGAAGAAGAGACAAACAAAAATCCACATGTTAATAGTGTCATACTTTTTTTTTTGCTTTTGTCCTTTTGTGAACTATTCATGCTGAATTTTGAATTTGGTTCGCGTTTTTTAGGGATAGTATCAAGGTATCATGTAAAATTTTGACCTTGACAATTTTAGAGTTTTGAGCTTGACAATTTGTGGAACATGTAAATTTGATTCCGTATCAAGGTATCATGTGATGCATGACATCACAGGATATTTTCCCCGACTGGATCCTGCAGAGATGGTATTATGGTATCATGTGATGCAGGATATTAGTGATCGGTAAGAGCTTACCCTGAAATCAACAAGTTGAGATTCGGGATGTTGTCTTGCCCATTGTGCTCTTTGTGAATAAAACGGCTTGACAGTTTTGGGCTTGCGCTGGCAGATGATCTTGGCGGGCATGGCGCCGGAGTCCAGTACTTGGCCATCCAGAGGGAAATTCGCGTATACCACAAAAATCTCGAAGAGGCGATCGCCGCAGTGAGCCTTGACTGACCAGCTACGCGATGGCCGCTGCTGCCGCTGGTTGTTAGCTGGGGCAGGCGACCAGTGCGTCACCCCGGCTGGAAGGTACTCAACCAGATTAGTGCGGCCGGCGATCCGGATCACGGAGCCGGAACCACCTGGGGAACGGGCAACGTCAAGCAGCCCCAGTAATCCCGTGAGGCCGATCAGCCTCTGCAAACAAGTTAGAAGTTTATAAAATTTGCTCGCAAAGAGAGATAGAATTAGAAAAAACCATCTACGTACCTGGATTTGGGTCGATGTTCTTTGTGGCGGGGGTCCAGGCCGCACCTCTCCCGCGCTCCCGGCTCCAGCGGTGGCGGCGGGATGGGGATTCATGGCCATGGCGGATACCGACCCTAGACTAGAAGCCCTCGAGCCTGCGCTGGTTTGGTTGGGGTCCTGCCGGCCGGACTGGCCCCTTTATTTTGGGAACGAAAAACCCTATTCTTACGTACAGCTTTGTCCGAAATCTTCACCGCCCCTTTATTTTACTAGGAAAGACGTGGGACCCACGAGAAGAGATGGCAAGTTACGACGCCAATCTTTTGGTGCAGGTTTTGTGCACCTTCGGCTCACCTACGTGCTGACAAGAATTATTACATGGTGCAACTACCGGAACAGGGCTCGATGCCGACGGCCGAAATAATGCCGACGGGGTGGAACAGGGCTCGATGTCGACGGCCGAAATAATGCCGACGGATTCAGAGCTATGCCGACAGCCATGGCCAGGCCGTCGGCGTATCCAGGCCGTCGTGCTATCCACAGCTATGCCGACGGTCCCCGTCGGCACAGAAAGGTCGTTGGCCTAGCTACGAGTACGCCTACAGCTGTCGTCGACATACACGGGCCGTCGGCATAGCTGTGGGCCCGGCGACCCCACTCGTGACGGGCGGCTAACGCCGTAGACTCTATGCCGACGGCGGAGACGGGCGGCCGTCGGCATAGGTACGCATGCCATGTCACCGATCCGGGGCGCACCGACCAGCACATATGCCGACGGCTGCCGTCAGCATACCCGCCACATCATCGATCCGCGGAGCGCCGACCATCTACCCCCTGGCCGAAGCTATGCCGATGGCAGTGCCGTCGGCATATATATATATATACGTATGTATGTATATATATATATATAATATATATATATATATATATATATATATGAGGTAGAATTGTTATTCTTCATCTGAGGTAGTCTTATGATCATTTCATAAATAAATTATGTTTCAAATACAAATAGTTACAGTCATATTGATTTACTGCGTAAAATTTGGCATAAAAAAAGTTCAAAAGACCAGAAAAATTACATTTTATGTACATTTTACACTATGTTTTTACATTTGTAATTCACGTAACACAAAATATTTTTTACGGTGATTATATATTTTCTTACGTTCACTTTTTACCTCTGAAATAAGACAAAATTTACGGAACGTAAAATTACGGTGCTTTGATGCTAAATGGAGGGGGGGGGGGGTGGGGGGGGGGGTGGGGGGGGGGTGAGAATAACTATTCCTCACCCAGTGTGACGAATAGCGCGACCCTATATATATATATATATCATATATCATATATAATTTTTAATGTTTTTTTATGTATTATTATTTGATTAACTTACATGTAGCATGTGTAAATATAAACATACATACATTATTTATCGATTTGGTGAATTTTTTTCATAGATTATGAATATATATGTAGTTTGTATTTTTTTTGAGTACGTTAATAATGTGGCGTCATGTTGTTTTGAATATAGGTCCTTATACTTTATTAAAATAAAAAACAGCTATGCCGACAGAAGTGTTGTGGCGGTTGCAAACGCCCGGCACGCGTCTCAGGAGCGTGTCCCCCCTCACGTCCGGGGTGTGCCCCCCTCACGGACGGTGCCGCCGCCGGCACCTGGAGAGGGCAAACGGCCGCGTCGGGTCTACACGGAGGGGATCTTGCTCTGGGTTTGGCCGGGACGTTGCTCCCAAGTGTTCCTATGGGCTGACCTACCACAACCGGGTGGAGAGGTCCACTGGTCAAAGCCCGTACGGGGAAAGTCAAAGGGCTAGATCTCGTGGTCAACCGCTCCAGGGTCAGGCGGGGCGAGGGCCTTGGGGGGGTAGCAATGCCACCGGAGCGTCGCACCGGGCCCACATACATGCCGTACGGTGTGGTGGCATGTCTGAAGAGGCAGCACGCGTCTTCGGGGTGTGGCCCCCCTCACGGACGGCGTCGCCGCTGGCACCTGGAGGGGGGAAACGGCCGCGTCGGGTCTGCATGGAGGGGATCTTGCTGTGGGTTTGGCCGGGACGTTGCTCCCAAGTGTTCCTATGGGCTGACCACCCACAACCGGGTGGAGAGGTCCACTGGTCAAAGCCCGTACGAGGAAAGTCAAAGGGCTAGATCTCGTGGTCAAACGCTCCAGGGTTAGGCGGGACGGGGGCCCTGGGGGTAGCAATGCCACCGAAGCATCGCACCGGGCCCTCATACATGCCGTACGGTGTGGTGGCATGTCTGAAGAGGCGGCACGCGTCTCCGGGGTGTGCCCCCCCTCACGGACGGCGACGTCGCCGGCACGTGGAGGGGGAAACGTCCGCGTCGGGTCTACACGGAGGGGATCTTGCTGTGGGTTTGGCCCAGACGTTGCTCCCAAGTGTTCCTATGGGCTGACCTAACACAACCGGGTGGAGAGGTCCACTGGTCAGAGCCCGTACGGGGAAAGTCAAAGGGCTAGATCTCGTGGTCAACCGCTCCAGAGTCAGGTGGGGCGGGGGCCTGGGGGGCAGCAATGCCATCGGAGCATCATACCAGGCCCTCATACATGCCGTACGGTGTGGTGGCATGTCTAAAGAGGCAGCACGCGTCTCCGGGGGCTAGCATGCTGCCAAATCTTGCGTAGGCGGCCTCTCACAAGTCTGGAAGTGTTGTGGCGGTTGCAAACGCCCGGCACGCGTCTCCGGGGTGTGGCCCCCCTCACAGACGGCGCCGCCGCCGGCACCTGGAGGGGGGAAACGGTCGCGTCGGGTCTACACGGAGGGGATCTTGCTGTGGGTTTGGCTCGGATGTTGCTCCCAAGTGTTCCTATGGGCTGACCTAACACAACCGGGTGGAGAGGTCCATTGGTCAAAGCCCGTCCGGCGAAAGTCAAAGGGCTAGATCTCGTGGTCAAACGATACAGGGTTAGGCGAGGCGGGGGCCCTGTGGGGGTAGCAATGCCACCGGAGCGTCGCATCGGGCCCTCATACATGTCGTACGGTGTGGTGGCATGTCTAACACTACAAGAATCCTGTTAATACGTGACGATATAAATCCGTCATGGACTAGTGTTAAACCGTCAAGGAAGGGCACGCATGACGGATTTGAAATCCGTCATGTATATTGTGTCATAATTTGACCACAATGCTATCCTTGACGGATCAGTGAAACCGTCACGGATTCGTGACAGTTTTTGACCATCATGGCTGGCACTTAACTGACATGCTCATAACGACGTTAACTTGTCTGCCACGTCATCATTTGACATGGATCTGACATGGCAGACATGAACTAAGCAGCCCATTTATAATTTCGGCCCATTATTTTTCATTACCTACAACCCATGTAGTAGTCAGCCCAATTGGAATTTCAGCCCATTAAATTTCAGATTGGTCCAAGGCCAACTAATTTCAGCCCTATAGATTAGCCCATCTCGCATTTTTCTTGGTCCATGATTTTTTTATTTTAAGCCATTATTTTTTTTAGAAAATACATGCTATGTAATTAAATAAAAGGAAATCACCAGAAACTAACAATTTATGCAAAAGGAAAAACACCACAAAAACGCAAAATTACATACATGTCCAGACGATACCATGTGGAGGAGCAAAAACACAAGAAACTTCAACCTACAAACAAGTGTCAAACCAGTGCTAGAGAACACCCTATGCTACTTTGCAGCCACTGCCTCCGAATGCTCAACAGACGGCAACCGGGGGTCATTCCCATGCCTTCCCGGACACAGATCCAGCCATCCCCGCCGACATCATCGAAGGAAGCCACCATATTGCCTCAACCTATGCTCCCGAGGACCGGCGCAACATTGCCTGCACATAGAGAAACGGTAAGACTAAGCATGGGTTTTCATCCATACACAAAACTGTACCAAAGGTAAAGTGAACCATGCTTGTCAGCTTCAAATAATGGTATTTTTACTATGACGACAATGCAGCACAAGCTAGCAACCAACAACGTTTTCAGGATAACACAACATCATGTTTGAAATATCAAACAGCAAAAGAAACGGAAGCACATAAATGGATGATAAAGATCCTGGTACATATATTCTTTCCCTTTATTAATTTCACAAACATACAGTCGCAATAAAGAGCAAATCAGTTCCATGGTTTGGTTCTATATAGGTTGGTAAAAAAGGGCCAGTCAATGCAAAAGGGTCCAGTCAGTTAGCTAGTCATTCATAAAGTACAATCATGTGAAAAAAGAAGAATAACAAGCGGCCTGCCAATGATGCATATAGTATTATGAGATCTGAGATGTTCATCAAAACAACAGAAAATGGTAAAAGTGGACCTGATTAAGACCATAGTGCAATCCAATGGTGGACAGAAAGAAAATCAATCCTAATATAGCGAGTTCCCTGTTGAACTGAGATGATTACATAGAAACAAATCATGTAACCACCAGCCAGATCAAACAATTATGGATAGGGAGAAAGTGGCAGCTTTGGTGCCGCTACTGTACCTTGGATGCGCAACATTGGATGGGGATCACGAGCACACAGCCACACCTGTACCCAGTTCCCTGGGACCTTGAGAACCTATACCCATTGTTGAGCGTCGTCCTCCCCGCGGTTTGGCCTCAAGAGATTTCTTCCACCTCTTGAGAAACCAGAAAATGAAATGCAAGATCAGATCACAATTGTACGGAAGAAAAAAATATAGTCAATGTAACCAGTGTACCAAGTTGAAGGAAAATATAAGACATAAATTGCAATATTTATTTATCACCAAAAAAATAACAAGAAAAGTATCTAGTCACTCCAATTTCTCACCAAGAACGGGAGCACTAACCAAACAGTCCCTATCCAGCAGCAATTTTAGGCAGTTACCGGTGAGCTAGATGAGTTAAAATGTGAGAAATATGAATATTTTGTGTAAGGTAAACATAAAACCTTTTTTGGTAGGACTAAAGAGCTCTTGAATGTTCTGAAGCGCAAAGAATTAGCTATACTACCCAATAGGACCGGCAAGCATTGACAGGACACGTATGTCATTAACAAAATGATAACAGTATCAGGATCATGACGCTCTTGCTGAAGTGGCATGTTTGTTCTTTCTGCTTCGTGGCTATCCTAAACAACCCCTTCAAAACCTGAAGAAGAATAAAAAGCTAGTAAGGCGAAAATGCACCAAACCAAGATGGCTTGGTCAAACGCTTCAACTAAAATCTAGTTGGGCTGGAATCTAAATGCAGTCTGTACACATTGCTTGCACAGATCAAATGAGCGATGAAAGAATTGTTTTTGCAGCACAGCAAGCAAACACTCCATTCACAACAGAAGAAAGTCTGGTTTTACACAAGTAATGGTTAAAGGTTGAATGTTCAGTGGCACATGTAATATAACAGTAAAAAAGACACCAATTGTGGAATCAGATTGGCAGCAAGACTTTTTCATACTTGGGCACGGAGAGCTCTATATAAATTGAACCAAGCAAATGGATCAATTTGGCCTAAGCAGGACCAACCCAAAACCATGGTAAAAAAGTTGAAAGCTAGCTCGGTTGATAAATTTGTTACAGCTAAAATAAAACAAAAACAGGGCCTGGCCCATCCATCTCTCTCTCTAAAACCAACCCCTGTATGCATATTTTAACTTTGGTGTAGCATGTAATTTAATATTTTTCTTCTTATAAACCAAACTACTGGATGTAACAGCGAACAGAAAAATATTTGACGGTAAGAGAGTATGTGACGCCTGAGAAGTTCCTGTTTTGGAAGGAGTATGGAGAATCGTTGGGTTTTTGTTTTGTTGCTACTGGGCCTCTGGTACGTGCTACATGTTGTTGATTACTCCTGTGTACTGCTGCTCTGAAAAAAATGATACTACTATGCATAACTGAAGTTCTGGAAATATTATCTTGATTGCCCATGCTATATAGTTAATCAAGAAATACAGTTTCTGGTCCTATTTCTAGTTCTTTGATCCAGTAGTGGAGTGGGCATGTAGTTTCATAATAGCCTGTACCATTGAATTTTATAGGAGGAACGAGTGGACAAGCCCTTGTTTCATAGTGAAATCCGTAAAAAAAATTGTTAAATGTTAATAATTTTATAAGAGGTAGCACGCGTCTCCGGGGTGTGGCCCCCTCACGGACGGCGCCGCCGCCGGCACCTGGAGGGGGGAAACGGCCGCGTCGAGTCTACATGGAGGGGATCTTGCTGTGGGTTTGGCCCGGATGTTGCTCCCAAGTGCTCCTATGGGCTGACCTAACACAATCAGGTGGAGAGGTCAAGTGTTCAAAGCCCGTGCGTGGAAAGTCAAAGGGCTAGATCTCGTGGTCAAACGCTACAGGGTTAGGCTGGGCGGGGGCCCTGGGAGAGTGGCAATGCCACCGGAGCGTCTTACCGGGCCCTTATACATGCCGTACGGTGTGGTGGCATGTCTGAAGAGGAAGCACGCGTCCCGGGGTGTGGCCCCCCTCACGGACGGCGCCGC